>UZAN01041316.1:17308-29131 GCA_900618425.1 Echinostoma caproni | reverse complement strand
TCCCTCAAGGTTCTGTTGATAGACGGTCTTATACCACTGAAACATCTGGTACAGCATGTAGTTACACAACACCCCAGGTTCTATAAAACATTCTCCAATTAGATCTTATCTGATATCTCTCATCCTCTTTATTCCGCCCTCAGTCAGTGCCTTTCTTACTCATCCACTCGTTCTAGTCAAAAACTTATAAAAACACGCACTGAAGCTCTCAGGCGATCTATTGTACCGTATCTCGCCAGATTTCTTAGAATCCATGAACTCGCTGCAGAAAATCTGCGCAAAATACTAAACAACACCAATCATAAACACTCGAGTGTCGTTGTTTGTTTTTGATGTTGCTCTCCNCTCCGTTTCACTTCTTTTAATTGCTCTACTACATTTCAGTTGTTTTCAATTGTTGACACGCTGTGATGTTAGTTGGTGAATATCCATCTTTCCAGGTGTAGCAAGCGATTCTTAGACTTGACTTGATTTCAGATTTAATTTAATCGTACAAATTGCCTGCTACAGTTTTTGAACGACAAATTCTCTTAGAACTCCCGATGCTATGCGTGCATGCACAGAACATAAGTTTGCCTTACCTCAGGGTTTCAACGCGCACGTCGAAAAATTAGCGGTTCGAGTCCCGGAAGAAACAACGAGAGATAGTGGGTGTGGCTTGACCAGTACGCTCAGTTGGCCTGTGCTCAAATATAATTACTAATAAAGAAGAACTAACCATCAAGAAACAACATCTTACTTAGAAGTAATTACTTTTAGTGGCAATTAAATTCATAAATTTGGCTAATTTTGTGTGTGAAGAAGGGGGGGCTCGTTAATGCACTAAGAAGTCCAATACAACCATACCCGTCATCGTCAGGGTTGCTCATCATGTATACTCACTACCATCGGTCAATACGACTTTCTTGGCTATTCGCCTAAAAATACTCTCTCCTGGACCCACAAAAGGTAAATTTTGTGAAGCTAACGAGCTTCACAACATTTATAACTGAATTCATAACTCACACGTGGGCATCGCATCAACTACATGACCCATAAAATACGGAAGAAGGGATACGGGCGAATGAACGTAGTTACCAGAAAATCCGAACCGATGAAATAGGCAAACAGAAATCGAAGGTATCGCTATGGTCATCCTGCTAGGCCAAATATTACCGGATTTTTGTGTAACAACTCTCGAACAAAAGACAAACACCATTCTGGAGCATGCTACCCTGTGCATAAGATACGTTATTGACACCGTTGGCATAACACAAAGTTTAACATAAAGAGTAATTCTGGATGAACTCAAAAGACCACATCCATATATCCGAATCACAGTGTAATCCGAAGCTGACAACACACTTTATGTCCTTGATGTTAGCACGACGGGAAGAGAAAACGAAGCAATCGACAGATCCGTTTATTGAAAGGAGACCTCAACAGACCGATATTTACACATCTAGAGCTTTATGCCTCTGGATGTAGTGACTTGGTCTCCTAACGTTATTTGACAAAACAAAGCTGGTCTACACGGCAGATAAAATTGAGCAAGAACTAAAAAACCTTCGGGAGATGTCAACAAAAACCGCCTATCCGGAAGCGTTCCTTAGAAAGCATAGAAAACCTAGAATTGCGAAAGAAAAGGTTTCGTGAGATCTGAAATTACTGGTCACATTGTGCCTTCAATTCAAAGGTGATGACTTTAGGTGTCTGGTCAAAAGAAATGACTGAAATCGGCAATCACTCGAATCTACTATATAGTTGACTCCCCGATGGTTTATCGGATAAATAGAACACCCATAAACTCGGTAAAAAAACGTCTTCCTCTGCACGTCAACTCTAATCTGATCTACCAATTTCAACGTGGGTGCGAGTGACCTACCTCGGTAGAACAGAAAGATAACTACGTAAACGGGTGGTTTAACATATTCTAAATGGGGTCCGAATTCAGATGGCGTAATCCGGGTTAAGTTCGCTGTATAGGATGGACGATCGAAACGACATGACTCCGTCATCAGGCATTTGATGATGCAATACCAGATCGACCGAAACTGTGAAACTTTCGTAGCCTCGGCGGGATTCGAATCCACACATGGGCACCGTCTACGCGTTTGGTACAGCGCACGCTCCACCAGTTGAGCTATGAGGCTACATTGGTAGCACTAATCTTTTCACATTCAATTTACCCATCCAACTTACAGAGGTATATAACATCCACCGGGTAGCATGTAAGCCGACTGCCGCAACAACAGCTTTTCCATAGAATTCACCGGAGTCCACCGAATGAGCGTCTAAGGCTAGGTGAATCGTTCAAATTGTTGTTTGGCAGATTAAAGTGTTATATGCTGAATAGTGTGAAAAGTTCAGGCATGCACCTTAAACTTATCAATCAAGTCGAGGCTACAACAGTGCCATGTTCAGACGCGCCGAAATCATCCTGGACATAAACCGTGCCGAATTCCGGTATGATCTGGAAATCGATCTCGAAAAGGGCTTGATTCGTGCAGAAATATAATAATAATAAGTTATCACAATATTGTATTATTATTAGTTTGGTTTCGATTTATACGGAGAGAACGTCGTCAATAATACGGCAGTTGGGCACTTCGATGAAAAATGGGTTTCCATCCCCGATACTTGGTGAATTTGTAAAATGATCGGCTCGCAAATTAATGTGCTTGAAAACCTTGATTTTTCACTTATTTAACATCATATTCCCCTGTATTGTAGCTTTCAGTTCAGATTCCCATTCCTCTGTCAGAAAGGCTGAAACGGTAGTATAATTGATCTTGATAGGTGCGGTGATTGTTTAAGTTTATTGCGCTGTTATACTGTATACATTTAACGATCTTTCGGTCCAAGCATAACAGGGTTTGATCTGTGATAAGTGTAAGAGATTCTGTGAGGTTAGACTTATATGTGAACAGCTCAGAGTTGTATGCATGACCTCATAGCTTACCCGGATGTTGTAAAACATGGTAGGTTAAGTTGATCTATGGGTTCGGATACCACCGAGGGGTTCCTGACCGTTTTAAATTTTAAAAAAAAACGAGTGAAAACGTTCGCCCTGTTATCTGCCCAAATAATCACATAAAATCACAAAGTTGGGTCAGGTTAAACAGTGTACATGTACACAACCATTCCAGAATTCTGCGAGATTTGTATCCATTCGATTTCGTATTTATACACACCCTCCAAGATGTCAATAGCAAAATGCACTGTGTCAGAACGTGTTTCCTTGTACCACGGCGACCAGTGTTGATCTCCAGCCGCCCTGTCGGTATAATACAGTTTTCGGAAAAGCTTCCCCCACAGGACCAGATTTGAGTGAGTGCGAGCGTGCGAGAGTTGTCGACACAGGTTACCTTGTTTCAGTTTTTATTGTTTTAACTAATCTACTGGTCAGTGTGTTTTGCTTGAATCACTCCAAAGACAACAAGTCACTAACTTTCATCAGTCCAGTTCTCGTTCAACAGACCGGGGCAGCAACTGAAATTTCGTGCCACCTTAGAGAACTAATGTCACGTGGAAGAGTGAGTTTAGCTTGGCTCATTTTGTGAATCGTCAAAGATTGAAGTGCGCGCAAGTGAGCGAGCGAACGAGAAGTGAACCAGATACTGGGCATAAAATATGACCCATGCGAGAGAGTCACTGGAATGTGTTAAACTGGTTTCCAAAAATGATTTGATCATAACCCCCTTGTACGAGTGCGTGCTTGAACCTGATTTATTTATCCATAGAGAAATTCTGCAGACAAACTTGAAAGAGAAAAAACAAAATAGTTTACTCATTTCGGGCCTAGTTTACTGATTATCGATTGAATGTTGAACAAGTGACAAGCCCAAATTGGGATAATCGGTGCTGCTCAGACGCGTAAATAAGTGGTCACCCTCAAAACGAAATGGAAATTGGTTGAAAAATAGACAGCGAAAGTTTCTCAGTCCCTTTTGTTCATCTTCTATCGCACACCCCCTCGTCCCTCAACCCCTAGTTGAATGACCCAATTCGACAGCAGACAGGAAGCCTGGGGTAATAGAGATTTGGTTGACCGGGTTCAGTCACCTCAATTCCGTTGGTGAGACGTGAAAATCAGGACAGGGGATGTTATAGCGCTTAACCCTAAGAGTTGTAGAGGTTTATCAACTGATAGGTTGCAATTAATTACTGACATCTCCAACCGGTATGAATGCGTTCATCCAGATAATGACCTTGAACTTAACCAGTGGACTGATCACTTGCAGCCCGGTCTCCCGCACTCCGTTGACAAACGGCAATATCCAAGCGTTTTCTTCCATACATCACTTTTCGTCTTTTCTAGGGAATGCTTCATAAAAAATAGTCAAATTTGGTGTATTAAACTAACAATTAAACAATAGCAGTCGGTTTAATAACCATCAAAAGGAATTAATACTGATTTGTTCAAAACATTGGCAATTTACTCACTGATTTTAATGATCCCACCCCAAATCACACAATTCACACGGGCCAAGCTTAAGTTACGATTTTGTGAAACTGAGACAGAAAGTAATAATAACAATCCCATTTTCTTTCCTCTTTTGTATACAAAATGATGTGATATAAAACGTGACGTATTCGCCAGTTGATGAGTCACGGAAAGAAATCTTTTCTTCATTTTTTTTTCTATTTTTTTTCATTTAAATGATCATTGATAAGTCCTAACAAGTGAAACGAATTGCTGTGCAACGTTTTGTGTGTCTTTTGCTAATGAAAAATATAAACCATTATAAAACTGGTTTCAATTCAATTCACAAACTACGGATTTTAGCTTGGAGGAACAGACCCCAAAACGAGTTGTTGATGGTCGGCATTGTTGGTTATTTTCACCAATTCAAACTACTAGTTACATTCAAATGAGCTTAGGATATTTGTGGGCGAGGGATAGGGTTTCCCACAACCTAGTCCAGAATCAACGTGCCTCATTGTGAAATAGAATTTAACACATGTTGACAGTCCGGACGTTATTGATCACACACGCACCCGTTACAACCACCGCGAATAACAATTGGATCTGAATTTTTCTCCAACGGGAGGTGCTTGCTCACGTGACATCTCCTCAGGCAGGCTGCCAGATCAGACCTTCGTTTTTGTCAACCACCATCTAGAAATGCCACCCTACTTGAAGTGTTCTTCACTGTAATGTCTTGTTGTTGTTGTTGTTTTTCCTCAAAATCCCATTTTATATGATTTTTATATATCCTCTCCGAGAATCTGAAGAGCCTCTGTGATGCATCTGAAATATGTGCAGAGGAAAAATGAGCTTACAAGACCAGATTAGTCGTTAATATCATACATATTCCCTCTCGACATCAAGAATAAAACTAGACGTACAAACTCATTCTTCTTGTACAGTAGCGCGACAGTTGTTATGTGAAAGAGCCACGAAAAAGAGGGATTCAGATGTTGGGTGAAGAAAAGAAGAGAGCACCGTCATCTAATTCTAATGTCCTCAAACTTGCCTTACCGTTTCCGGATATATATCATAACCAACCGTACTTTTCTACTCCCTATCATGAGGAAATGATGTCATTACAAAAGAAGTGCTTCTCAAACCCTCAAAATCGATAAAGCTCATTCGTGTTTACCTCGAAAGACTATTTCTATTTGCTTTCAAACTTGGAACTGTTTTTAATGCTGTTATATTAGGCTTCTCAATCGTTTTCAGTTATGAAATCTGGTTCACGCTGACCAATATTTCCATCCCAAACCCTTTAATTCTATCATTTGTTCTAAAATTTTTAGTTGTTCTGGTATCAAATTAGCTTGTCATTCTGAAGCGGATACAACCTTGGATCGGTGTTTTCGATACTTTCCTCCAGTTCACTTATAAATCCAGTAATTATACTCCGATGTCTACTTAAAAATATCACCCGTAAAGTTCATTCATTCCGTCGTCGATTATTCAGTGAACCGATACCAACTTTATTAGGGAAACGCAATCAGATAGTACGATCGACGAAATTCAAATTGCGCTTATAGAATCTACGATGGATACACAGGTGAGAGCACAAAATCAACGTGAACGGTAGGACAAAAACAGCGGCAGCTAACAATAAATACCGATCCTGTTGATCTAGTCTAAACGCAAGCTCTGGGCAGCTTTGGGGAGGCAGAAGTACTATTGAGGTCCGTTCAACGTCCCTTCTTGACTATTTATCCACCTTTGGTGTTATTTATCAACCTAACATTCATCCTGAACTGTAATCTTCCAGTTAACAAGATAAATGACTACGATTACGAGCCGATCATTTTCGTAACGGCGGCAACACTCAAAGCATGTTGCAAGGGATCTACGTCCCAGTAATCATGCATAATTCAAGAGTTTGTCTCATCAGGAGGACGTAGAATGTTCCACACACTGTGCCAGAGCATCATCTATGGCACTAAAGCAAGTTGTACTACTGAGACGTGTTTTCGGGCAGTTCGAAAAGCACTGTTCCCACGCTTGTTATCGGCGTTCGTTCGGCCACACACGGAGTACGCCGTTCAAGTATGGAATCCATGGTTAAACCCCAACAGGAAGGCTCTAGAACGTCAGCAACGAAGACTGCAAATGTTGGGACTCTACTCATCCCAATATCGCTGACTTCGAGGGAACCCTTCTTGGCATATTACATACTGCATCAGCCCAACTACCCTTGCCGTTCTATGCTGACTTCATCTCATAATGATCACCTCAGAGGACATCCAATGAAGATGAAGACCCAGAACAGCCACCTTGATTGCCGGCATCACTCATGTGCAGTCAGAGTGTGCGGCGTATGGAATTCTTTCCCATCTGGTGTAGTGTGTGCTCCTACAGTTGAACTATTCAAATCGCAACTTGATAAAGCATTGGAACACTTAAAATTTCTACATCCGTGAGTGATCATGCACATTATTATCATTGTTATTTTCTCTTTGTGAAGTTATTCAAAACATTCTGTAAAAATCCTATGGGGCATGATAAGCTTTAGCCTTGTTAAATCGTCTATAATAAAACATTGACTTTTGACTTTGACTTTGATCACCGGTTTGCTTTTTAAACATATTGATTACCTCCTGAATGACACTGTGATTTTTTGCAAATTGGAAGATATCATTTTGCTTCAAACGATTTCAGAAAACCAGTGTCTACATCTAAACTTTTCGTAGTCACGACCCAGTTTCACAACCGGATTCATCCCGTTCACGATCAGTGGCCTTCTCAGACTAATTTCAGTAACACTAGACAGTCCCCTTTTTTGATTCTCCCACATGAAAACTTGGTTCAGCAAATCATACTGTGTGCTCTTTCAGATGCTCAAACTGACAGATTATCCTTTCCAACTGTCCACGAGATTGTGTTACTTACTTAACCATATATATGGTTCTCTTGCAATTTTTTCTGGTCTGTACAAACAGAACTTCACTGCTTTATAATTTGGTCTACAGACAGTAAGCCATACCTCTGGCATTAAAATTAATGAACTATTAGAAGAGTCATGTGACTCCCACAGTATTACACGTGAAAGATCCTTGACGGCTCTTCACGTGCACTGAATGTTGCATTTTCAAAATGTCATCCTCTCACCAATACTCGTTCCAAATCTTCGTTACTGGCTTCACATGTGCGAGAAGTCACATGTTCCACATCTGGCACGTGAACTTATTATGAGGAAAAAGGGAGTGAATGATTCACGTGTAACCTCCCTCCCATGAACTCATGTTATTTCCAAATCCCCCTTCTTACCATTTCGCTTTTCCCTTTTTCTAATAAAGTTCCTGAATGGAATCACCAAGAGCACTTTACGACTGAAATAGGGGACTGGAAGCATCCAGAGGTTAGGTGAATGCTAATACAAATAGAAGTTTCTTACGTTGTGGAATTCAGTCCACAGAATCTTGATGTTTTTTTTCTGAGCTTATACAGAAATGGATAGCATGAGACATCAGAAATTGGAAATAGCATATCACCATGTTACCTCTGGATCCATACATGGTTCTTTTAAAGCCATGAACCAGAATGTAAAACATACTGTTGAAATGGTGTCACAAAGTTTGGTAGTATACCACGCCAGAAAAAGCTAAGTTGAGAGAAAACTTATTCTATGGATGTTTAACACACTTAACAACGAACCGATGGTTCCATGGTTCGAATCCCTGCGGATTCAGTTACTAGGCCCTGCTCGTGATTCAGACCAAGTTAGATCCAATTGCTTTGCTTGGCTTCGAAATCTTTCAATTGCGAGCGATACTTCAATTTTGAGTGAAACATAAATATACTTCCATCAACAAATAAATTGTCCGATAACGGTTTTCACAAAGACCGAAATTTGGAACAAGTACGAATACATTCAATCAACTGGACAACAGCAAATCGAGAACAGTACAGTTTGAACACGGTGTGATTCAATTTCATACCAGCCAGAATTATTTTGATTGTTGTGATAAAAATACCTGTCATGCAAACAACAAATGTTAGGAGATACCTACAATGTGATACTTTTTTCCATTACTAACCAAGCAGCTTATCAACGAGCCACTTTTCTGCTATCGACCCGAGCCACATCTTGGGGTCAATCATAGCATCTGCTTTCATGTGATACAATCGCACTGCACAAAGGAAAAACTTCCTGTTTGAAAACCAAATGATCTAAACAGAGATGTGGATTCTAATATGTATAATACAACTTGACTGACTCAGCTTCTTGGACTCTCCGTTGTCAGATCTCTGACTGTGTTTCTCCATCAGATTTAATTTAATACCAGAAACACATCTGTTCGATTTTTCCCCTTGAAAGCCCTGGCAACCAGTTTTGGTTGTACCACTCTTGGTTTGGATATGGTTCGCGAAATCTGACCAATTACTTCCATTGGATTCCTCATTCTCAAAACGAGGAGATAGGACGTCATCATCTTGGTATGAGATGGAGAGGTAAGTCCGAGTCACAGCGTGTTGAATTGGGTATACAAAGTGAACGGTGTTTCAAAGGTACCAAGTGCCACCGTGGATTCAGTAAGGAAATGGCTACTACGTAGACAAATAAACGGTATTCTAAAGACGGTCTACACACACACCTTTTCCAAACAAGATTTAGCCTAAAACTGGCAATTTTTAGGCTAAAATCCACGGTGCTTTACCCAAAACCCGTAGTCCTTCAGACTCAACGAACAAGTTAATCATGCCATTGTAGGCGAACTAAATGAAAAGGTATCGGAGTATTCTGAAGTCAGTAAATGTTGAAAAATTTTATTTTCTACAGATTTTGATCTTGCAGGGTGTGGTAAGGAAATGGCAGGGTACGGCGATCGTACACTGTGCAGTTGACCGCATTACATATTTTTTGGAGAGCACATAGACCATGCTCCCGCATCGTCAATCCACTCAACATATCTCGTCAGGTTTCATTGATTTCCGTGAATCAGTTTTCAATGTGCTAAATAATAATCAAATTAAACAAATAGGAACGCTTAACCCGATTGAATTGATTCGAAGCCACTTTCAGCGGATTGAAATAAGGGCTGTGTGATGGAATAAATAGACTTGGGTGAGTGACATGTAACTCGGCGTCCAACAAGCCCTCCGACGAACGGGTGCATTGTCAAAGATAGAAACGGCTGAAACATCCGGCTGCAAAGGATAGATTAACCTGGAGCAACTTGATACAAACCTATTGAGTATGTACCAATTAATCGTCTTATGAAATTCACATTTCCAGAAACCGGTAACATATGAATATGCTTTTATGTCCTGTTGAGTGTTTATAGCCCGGTTGCCGGCGTCTCGGATGTCGCATAACGGTACTCCACGGGAAATCTAAAATGTGCTGCTCCTGTAAGTAAAAATGTGAAATTTAACGCAAATGGGGAAAAACAAGACCATCCGAGTAATGCAAGATCTGCATGGAATAAAACAAGAGACATGATTATTTATTAGCAACTGATGGAATCTCATGTTTCCATGGCCATATGACTTTTCTTTGAACACAGGATCCATTATCTCTGACCAGCGGAAGTTTTCTCAATTTACTGAGTTACTGTGGCCACAAACAGTCCTTCAAAACTCCTTCAAACGAAAGCTATCACCCGAAACACAAGGGTATAATATGTCTGTTGCATTTTAAACCGAAAACTAGCTTACCTACTATCGATTTATCAATATTCCGTACTGCTCAGTGTGCTGTCAATTGTATATGCAGCTCTCAAACATTCTTCTTCCAATCTGATGACTTCAATGAGTCTCGTTCTGAGCGTAGAATCGCCAAACTCTGGCAGAAACTCTTATCTCAACTTGAACAGCACTGGTCACTATCGTTTCGCATGGGATGCATTTGTCTCCAACTTCGATTTCCATGGTTGGACAGAGGAGGGAACGTATTAGAATGATTAGAGATGAAAATCAACAATGAGCCTCGATAGAAATTATTGATCACTTATTCCGGAAGGGGTTGTTATTTTTATTCCAAGCACGCCTGCTACTGAATGAATTGAAATCGTTTGGATTCGGTCGAATCATGAACAGCTTCATGCACCCTGGTCCATGTGCCTTAGCTTTTTTCACATCATTTCACTTTGTATGAAATTTTTAGAATCAGGCAAAACGAAGCTAAACTAAAACAGATATCGGTTTCGTAACAAGGCAAAATACTCTGTCATCGTTTTCTTCCAACCCTAAAGATTGTTATCTTTGGGGTTCAATCAACTGCAAAGTTAAACAAAAGACCATGTGCCTTTGTCGGACACCGCTGGAGACATTCCGTTGCCAAACCGCATGTTATCGTGACTATAGGGTTTACTAATGGTTTTTCTGCAGGATTTCCCCAAAATTCTTTGCGTGAAAAAGGTGAAACATTCAGAGGACGAGTGATGAAGACGTCTAAAACAACTGAAGGAGAACTCTAGACGGAAAACGTGTTGCATGGGAATCTGTAACGCACAGCTCGGTTTACTAATGATTCTCAGGTAAATGTCTTTCAAAGCATTCTGAAACATACTCCATTTTCGATTGTAATTCAGCACCATTGTAACTTGTTAGATGGTTTTTTGAAATTTCTTCTTGAATTTCCTATTGTTCTCTCATATCATATTACACCGAAGTGGTTGAATGCATTCATGCTCGCTTGTCATCTCCTCAGGTTCAGAGATCTTGCGTGGTAATTTGATCCCCGAGACATCCAACTGAAATTCTTTCAATTAAAACTAAAAAAGTGAGAGTATTGGGAAATTTAATTAATTCATTATGTGATTTTCGTCGTGTACAAAGAAAATCAAATGTGAGGTGAAAAGCTGGGAAGCACTGGACACCTGTTTCGATTTGGTTCAGTCTCATCAACATTGTGCGAATTCATCGTCCCAACTGGGGATCGAACCCGAGATCAGTTTTAGTTCCTACTACCATTCACCATGCACTATCGTGCGCCGGTATTGGTTGCTGTCTTTGGCTACCCATTTCGATCAACATGAGGAGAAAGACACTATTTTTGCACTATTTTTGCGGAGAAATCGACAAGATGCACGAACGCCACTGTTTACGACACAGCCATATCACTCAGTGCCTCTAACAATCGGGTACGATCATCCCGAGGTCCCCAGCCAGGGAGCCTAACGGGACCTATGTAACCCAGACTCCTGGTTAGGATTTTCATACCCTCGTTCCAGGTCTCAGCTTGGCCACTCTTGACTTTCTTCCACCCACTACTTGTCTCGGCGAACATCGCTCGCCATGGCAACCTATCTGGTGACATGCGTAACATATGCCCCGACCAACGTAATCAATGGATGTCGACCGCTTGCTCCAGTGGGCAACCGCATTGACCTAAAACTCTGCGCCTAACCTCAGCATTGCTCGTCCGGTTTACCCAC
>UZAN01041315.1:41387-51507 GCA_900618425.1 Echinostoma caproni | reverse complement strand
CAAGGGGAAATTTGTTTTAGGTGTTCACAAACCAGTTTCATAAATTAGTGTTCAGTAGATGAGTTTTAAGTATTTCCTCCAAGCATGACGTTCTGTGCGACTAAAGATTCTGATGAAATTGGCATCTTTAATGTATCTCGGGACACATGCTCTTATTTGTATTCGTCTGTCTCCGACAACGCGCACTGAAACGTGTATATAACTAACATGATAATCAACCCGGTTCGGAAGCTAAAAAAATCCGTTGAAATGTTTTCATCCGAATCGATTCCATTTAGGGATTGAAACTACACGTTTTGCCAAAACATAGAAAACATTCACCGTGAATTTTAAAATTTTCCCTATTTGGCGGATATTCATTGCGGTGCGGTGACAATCAAATGCACCGTTCCAGTTTAAGTTTATTAACAGCTGGTTTTGCGTGACCTCATCCGTGGACAAACAACAACTAATAAGAGCGCGTGTCTTCTTCGGGCCGGATAAGTTCCACCAAGTTTCTTCAATGTACTGCGAACTATGTGAAGAATATTCAAGACGAAACTAGACATATTCAGGTTACAAGTGAAAAATGAAGCAGTGCTTCCGGGAACCCACCTTCCAATTAACTTATCTCTTAACGGAAGCAATGTCAATTTTTTCAGTATATTGTAATAACAATGGAATTGCGAAGCAAGTTTGAATTATTTTCGACCCTCCAACTGAACGGTTAACTTTACTGGCGCAGGTTTCGTTTATAGTTGGTTGAAGATAAAATTAATGAATCTGAAATAGCAATACAGAATAAAGCCGTCAGGACAGCAGTTCAGTCAGATGAGGCAGCACACTGAGGCTCTTCCATGTCATAAATCAAATACGGAGTTAGCGATACTTCATTGTGATAGGCGTTCTGTTACCGTTGTTATCGGGAAATTACCGGATATTCAGTGAGTAGGTGTTCATTAATAGATGGCGAATCAAAGTTTAGGTCTAAGGAAAAATAGCCGGCGGACCCACGCTAACTTGAAACGAGGGTGTCCATCGAGATTCCCATTGTATAGGAAGGAAACTTCTAAAATGAAGGTATCTATAGGAAACTCAAATCAACCGTTCCGCAACCAGCATAAATGTGTGAATTACTGAAAGTATTCTACCCGTTCGATTAATAATTTCCAAGCGATATTCTCCACAATATAACGTTGCTGACACTTCATTCCCTTTATTTCAGTATCACAGAACTCATTTGACCCACCTCAAGGATCAGTTCCGTATTTTTTTAAACTACTGTGTCCCTTTCAAATAATTTACGTTGTTATCTCTAAATGAACTGATCTCTGATTTAGTGTTAAGTAATGATTTTTAAGTTTCTTTTTCCCTGAGCCATAATCATCACAGTAAATTACAGTAAATATTACTACATATATATAGTGTACATATCGTCTATAGGGTTCGAAATCTACTACTAAAGCAGGTTTGCTGTCAAATGTTTGCCACGGTGCAAATGGTAGGAATTCGTTTGCGCAACCCTAAAAACATTTTTTGCAGGCACTCAATCTTCGCTGGCTGGCCTCACCCCATATCCGACGTTTGAATGATATGAAAACCAATTATGTGATGATCGAGAACCCCATCTTCGGTTCAAAGACGAAATTAGCCTCAAATGACCTGTGATGCTAATTTTACCGCTCCCAAACTAAATTTTGATAGCTGATTGATGCTATATATACATATATATATACACATTGTGATATTTATTAAGATGTGTTTGCATGATTATGAATAACTGAAAATGACCTCTGTGGGACTGTTTAGGAAACTGAACTCTCCTCTGTGGTTGTTCGTTTACCATTACGTATCTCCTACTATGATAGTAGCACCTTCTTCTGATTCATTAGAATCATTATCCCCAGTCACTTCTTTCACTCATCACCACATGACTTTGGTAATGACTCAACAACCATTTTTTCCACTTAACCTACCATGATTATGTAAATGTCCATATTTAGCATTCCAAACTATTTGGTGTGTATAAACAGCTGAGTGAGAGCACGCGAAATCGATGGGCAGTGTCAATTCTGCCCATCTTGTATCATTTGTTTGATTCAAAATACCGAAATGTACATGTGCCTGCGCATTTTATTTTGTTTGAACTGAACCAGGAAGTGGTCACCAAATGTAGCAATAACCTCACATTGCGGAGCGTCTAGCAGCTAAACCTGCAGTTCTACGATTTTCAGCACCCAATCTGACGGTTCGTGGTATGGATCTCGACAGGGTGTTGAAACCGCGGTACACACTGTGGATGATGGTGATGAGTCCACACAAGGACGAAGCAGCTGTACAGTGCTCTTTGTTCGAGGTCAAACAAAACATGAAGAAACTGTGGTTTGCCTGAGATAAAGGATGTGTTCTTTTTGATACATCTTTTCTTTTTTGGTCGAATTTTGTCTTAACGCATAGTGATTGGTTCTACTCGTAACGTTTCGCTCTAGAATAACAGTTCCCATGCTCTCCAATTATATCGGGGTGAACGGAGAGGCCTTTAATCAGAACTGTTTTATAACATTGTTTCGGTAAGTAACAAAGCAAGCCTTGCAATGTTGTTTTATTGTGGATTCGACCTCAAACATGGTGTAGTAGGCCTGTTGTGTTTCAATTACCCCCGAATTACAGGAGAAAATGTGTAAAAGACTAAACAGGTAATTATTTTAGCTATTTCCAATAATGCTTGTATGTATTGTATATTGGATGAAACAGATGATCGTAACTGTGGACTGCTTTGAGGGAATTTTTTCTCTCACAAAAGGATGGCTCTCTTGATGCACACACACACACACACACACATCAGTAGAACAAACGGTTCAATGGCTCAAACCGATGGACGTCTTAATCTGGTTGCGTGAAACTGAAAATCATAGAACCTGAGCGAAATGGATCCGAAAATGATGAATGTTTTGATCAACTTCACACTTTTCTTGAGCATCGAAGAACAGTTTAAAAGTATATGCTTATCCAATAGAGTAGAATTTTCCTTCTACGCGCTAGTCAGTTGCATTCCGCTCCTCTGCACACATACCTCATGCAGTCCGAATTTAACGACCTATCGCATAGCTTCGAAGTCTCCCAACACCCCAAATTCATTCTCCATGCGCTTCAAGGGGAATATCTCGATTAAGAAGCATTCCTGAATATTACTAGAGTATTTTGGCTAAAATGTAAGTATTTGTATTTCACACAAATCAGAATTTTGCAACCTCTTTTGAGGCATATTACTGTTAGGTTGCTCCGGCCATGTCAGGTGAATTTCTTCGAGGAATCCAAGACAGGAGTTTACGGCTAGCCCAAGCCTGCTCCGCGAAGCAGCGGAGCAGCGTGTGAAAACCAAAGCCCTTCGGGGGTCGGTGACCAGTTCATCGGATAATACGGCCTTCGGAAGGAGTCAAACGTTTGATGCTCAATCGAAGCGATGACTACTACCACGACTAGGTGTGTGCATGATTCGTATGCCTCTTCTTGGTTGGTTTAGAACCAAGGTTTCTAGCGAACTTCGCTATCTGAACTGTCAGTTCACCAACCTGGTTACAGCCCTAAAGGTTGGTCTTTCGTCCTCTTACTTTGGTGGAAAACGCCTTCACCACGGAAGGGTGGTGAGAAGTGCTTCCTCAGCAGGGGCTATTGGTTGCATAGGAGTAATTTTCGTGGTGCAAAGAAATGGTGAGTAGTTGTAATCCAAGAAACCAAGAGACCCACCTTCGATCATACTGAGGCTTGCGGAGGCTGGCTAAAAATGGTGCACTGATGAATGCACTAAAAGTAAACAGAGAATTTTTGTGAGTATTTATTTCTATGCACAGAAACTAAAAAAAGTCATAGCATTTTGTCTCATTGCCATGAGATACAACCCTAGTTTCCAAAAGTGTAATCAGATGCAACCATGAATGCTACTCACTGGACCCTTCTCCACGTTCAGTCACCGTTTACCTGTTAATATTAGGTCTTTTGAGACCGGTTGAAAACAGTTGAAAGAAATGAAGGTTAAACGTCTGCCGAGGTTTTGCCCTCCAAACGTGTCATCCGCAAAACAGAAATATCCGTTTCCAGGTTCAGAACAAACGCTGGGATTCGAATCTAAGCACGAGGCTGTTGGTAATCGGAAGCACTAACGAAATGGACAGTCTGGTCCGGCTTAAACAGCTTGCTGCACACCAATACTTGAACGCCCAACCGTTACTGTATTTGAAGGTATCAAAGCAATACGATATTATTCTTAATAGGGAATTGGTATTCGGGGTTGGAGATTCAACGGTTTTTCTAGTGGGAACCACGGCGATGTATTCCAAAAGATATTAGTTAATTTTATCTGGAATGAATCAGCCCAAAGTTGATCAACAAACAAGGTGATCAGCAAATTGTTGGGACTCGAACCTAAGCACTGGGGCCGTTTATGATTTGTTGTAATGTGAAAAAAACACCTAAGATGCCTTTTAATTTTTTTTGGGTTTGTATTACCAATAGTTTTTCGTGAATCCTTATTCAACATGGTAAATAAGCACATCTTCCACCTTGTAAAGGCTACACCAAAAATCTATATTTCGATGATATGGATAATATAAATACGGGTAAGAATTCAATCAACATTAGAATGCTGTTCATCAATGTAACCAAATTCCTTTGAGCGTATTACGACAACCGGAAAAACCGCGTTGAAGACCTTGGCAACCGTTGGCCTTTGTTTCACTGCTCGTCAAAAATGTTGTGATGGTTTGAACAAGTGACACGTTTGCAAAACATTTTGTCCATTTCGCTCCGTTCGGGACATTTTTGATACACGTGTTTTAACACCAAGAATGCAAGCTTGAAGTTTAGTCATTATTGGCGAACGACAGAAAAGTATCGAAAATCAATGATATTTATGAATACAGCATGGTGGTAAACTATATATGGATGTACCCACCGGCTTGTATCCTTCAGCAGTGTACTCGTGATTACCTTCTAAAGTATAAGTACTTCACGTGACTACGGAAAGATCGTACAATGTTGGAGTGTGCACAAACACAAGTTGTCACATACCGTTCCGTTTAAAGAAAGAATAGTGACTCTTTGATGGAATTAGTATGGTTTACAAATATATCTCCACTGACACGAGAAATGACCTACACCAGTCGATTGTGATCACCGCGTCAATTTCTTGTACTCGTCAATTGAGCGAATCTACAGTCAAACAAGTAGTCTAGATTTTCCTGATCATCAGCACTCACTTTGGAAATTGCTTTTGACAAAAGGCGGTGTCCACGGAATGGTCTCTGAGGTTTCACGTAGACCATGCCTGAAATCAATCTGACGGTTTTATTGTTTCGTCACTTTCATCCACAACGTATGATCATGTGAGTCTCGAAAACTGATTAACCATCTTGGACTTATTTCAAAACTGAATATGCTGCTACCGAAGTGATTTGGAATCGATGGTGGGTTACCTTTACACTATCGCGCACAATTCAAGAGTTTCATGATCACCCTCACCATCCGTGAACGGATGACTGATGAAAACTTTCATCAGTAGGGCTGAAGTAACGACAGTTCAGTAATTCATTGGTTACAGCATTGCAACAAGATGACAGATTTGCGTCAAACGTTTGGAAAGCAGCTGAACAAGTCGACTGTTCCGTACCAGTGTTTGAATGCGTGCAAATGCTTAACAATCCCAGCAAAAGTTTGGTTTATTCTTCATCACGGACGGGAAACATTTTCAAAACTGTGGCGGGAAATTTGTTTAATGTCATAATAAAGGTTTTCCTTTGCAAAGCATCATTAATAGTGCTTATAACACAGAGGGATAAAATAACTGTTTTTTTAATGTTACACATTTGTTTTGCGAATGAATCTTGCTAAATGACAAACCCAATAGTCGATGGTTTTTCATCCCCTGTTCGAGCACGTCCGCGCACAGATTGTACGGATAGGATATCACGAGAGTAAATAGTCTCACACAATAATGTATCAATCTCTTCGCAAACTGCAGAACTTTCGTTCAGATAAAATGTTTCATTGTATCTAGCCCGATTTCGTTCAACTAGCTAGCCCCGAGACATCTCGGAGTGAGAGGACATTTTTTGTGAGGTAGCAAAGCGACTCGGGAGAGCAGTATAGCATTTGGACTGAAACGGTAAGCTGTGGTCAGTGGGTGCCAGATAGGCGAAAATATGCGGAAGTTTAGATTTGTATTCATATATTTCAGTGTAGCCAGTGATATTATGAGTAAATTGAGTGTATGGGAGGGAGATCTCAACTCTTAACGAGAAACGTTTGGACACGCAACACGTGCCTAAAAGCATCACCGTATTTCAATCAATTTAATCTTTGGTTAATAATGGGAAGAATTCGTTGGGCACGACAATGGTTGGCGCGGTTGGCACCAATAAGTTCGACAGATATCTCATCCAGATTGTTTAGGTGGAAAACAAGAAAATGTGGTTTCCTTATCTGAATGAGCAGTTTGATCTATTTTGGTTATGCTTTATGAACATCCGTTGGTACGATTTAATAAATGAGATGACGCAACACCTAATCTGTGTTAAGACAATGAACTGTATATAACCAAACAGTCAAATGGGTTTGTGTTGGCTGTTGGATTATTATTAGGCAACTATGTTCTATTTACCATAAGAAAGAGGGAAATTAGCAAGTTTTATATTCTTTTTCAAAGATACAATAATCATTGGTGGATAAATTTACTTACTTCATATAAATATCCTGTGACATTTACATGTTATTTCCGTGCTGTGGCATCCTGCAATGAATCGTAAGTGTAGTATACTACGGGTGTACGACAATGGTGATGACTGGTTGATGGTCGCTGCATCACTTGGTGTGAAGAAAAAGACCTGCGATGACATGAATAAGAAGACACCAGGAAGAACCGTCAGAATTCACCCACGGAGGAAGACGGTTCAACAAGTTATCGAATCACCCCGTGGAGGAACTCATTTCATGTATTGAGGAGAATCGGACTGTAACACTGTCGTTTCTATTGATGAAACTCAAGGCCGAATACGATAAAGAAATTTCCATCACAATTATCAGCAACCACTTAGATGAAAAATTGATTACAATCAAAAAGATTCATCAAATACCAGTAACGATGAACTTACTGGATAATAAAGAGAAAAGAAAAAGAGAATATAATGATCTGTTTTTAAGTTATTTCTTCCTAGATATGCTCAACACTTGCAATGGTTTGAGACACTTGTAAGTGAGATCATCTGGATTGATTAATCTAACTTCAATCTACACTGTTCAAGAAGTTATTGGCGTACACCAAGAGGTCAAAGTTGTCGGATTCTAGTGGTCAGTTCAAGAGGAAGAAATCTGCACATCATAGGTGCTATGAATACGGATCGGCTGCTGAACTATACTCTGAAAAGAGGGCCCTCCAACTCCGTGCTGTTTCTGCAATGTTTGCAAACGCTGGTTGATCAATTATTGCGAGAAGACTATAAATCAAATGTGATTGTGTGTGACCACGCAGTCTGTCACTTTGAAACGAAAAACGTCTTTTCTTGAGGAAGAGTGAGCATTCTCAAACTTGCTCCATATTCTCCAGCGTTGAATCCGATCGAAATGATGGGGAACATTAAGAAAAGTTACATCAAAACGGAGCTCCGAACTCAGCATGACAGGATTATGACGGGTGATCCCGAGGGACAAATGAACCAACACGACTAGAGGATGAGATGTTTAGAAAGCATTGCTAGTGATGCCAAGTCTCATATCACGAAGGATCATTGTCTGCATGCATCTAACCATGTTCACGTACATTATCCGACAGCTAACAAAATGCTTGATTTTTTAACATTTAATCTTTGTCTAATCACTGAACGCTTCTGTGAATCGGAGATATAAGTCAGAAAGTTTTATCATTATTGGAGTCCATAAGCTGGGTGCATTGGGTAGTTCGTACACTTTGATGCACATTTACAATTACAGTATGCTGGTTATCCACTTTGCGTTTGCCGATAATTTCATACAGAAGCAGTCCCTCGGTAGACAGTTTTTTCCAGGGCATTTGGTGATCAATGAAAAATCGAGGCAGGCAGTTCATGCATCGTTAAAACCGAATAATCATGTAAAACCGGTAGACTAGGTTGAGCAGGTCGACATTTTGCTTATCGTTAGGGTGTAAATGGTACAAGCTATCAACCATTGGGGTCTATTCCAGTTTAGTCAAAATAATCACGAACAACTGGATTTATTTTCATTGCGGATGAAGGAGGAATCATCTTTCATCTATGCGGCGATTGATTCGAATGAAAGAGCAAACTGCAATATTCACACCATCGGCTTATTCATGCTAAATATTTGTCAAGTGTGCATTTCAATGTCAGAAACACGTAGGAAATCGCACTTGATTCCAAGGAATCGGTGTTAGTTTAGGAAGTCGCTACCCCCAATGAAATTTACTCACTAGGATACTAAGGGCCGAGGCGGATTCCACTCATGCGACGGTTCAGCCCAATATTCAAATCTGGGCATGGTTACCGATTTATCGATCCATCTTGACGTGATTTGCTTCGTTACCCGGCCGACAGAGGTTAATTATCGCCTGGTTCGTTGATTCATGTGAATGACGCACACCAAACCAACGATCATGGACATAACGTTCCCGGTTGGAACGGCTGTGGGGGGGATGAAACTTTCCACTGAAACTTTCATCCTCGCTCGGTACTCACTCAAAAAGTACTTTTGTTTGTTTACGGGGAAGTGAGTTCATTCCGACTGGACGGGGTTTAGACGGACCCGGTCCAATCGGTGACAATTGACGGCCGAAACACCAATCATCTTGTGAGGTTCCCAAAAAAGTGTGATTGGTTGGATTCACTTGAAGTTACCATGGATTTACTTGAAGTTGAAAAGGTATGGAATCGTAACAACCAACCGGTACTTTCGAAATGTCGTTACAAAGGATATTATTGCTACAGAACCTACATGCGTGCATCGACTGACCGATACACCTAAAGATAAAGTATGTACAAGGTTGTCCGGTTTGTCTATCTGTGTTCTGAATGAAAAAAATGAACTCTCAATATTTGGAATGGTATGTGATTTATTAAGAGACCAAGTTGATTTATCTATCAATCTATCTATCGATCTATTCATTTATCTACCTGTAATAATGATGACAGGGGTTAATCACAATCTGAGAACAGAAGTGCAAGATATGAGGCCAAATTCACTGGTACCATTTATTTTACCATGAGGGAAGGTACGCTCATTGATCTGACTAAGATCTTCAAGCGGTTCTCTTTTCTCCTCCAGTTTTCATTTGCCCTCAACTACGTCATACAAAAATTGGGCAGTTACCGTAAACTTAAATATCTGAATACATTCAACACTTGCTGCCCAATTGTCCAAGTCTGTTTGACAAACGGTGCTCGTCGATATTTCAGTAGTATCGGTTGTTTTCCCTCAGTAAAGCGATACTGGTGCGTTGAAAACTCTACTCATACAAGTAACGGAATTGAATTAGGAAAATGAATCTAGATTGTTACTTATCCAAATTTTAAAAACCAATAAGCATGGAAGATCATGAGCAGGAATGTTGTACGCTTCGAAGATACCCACTAACTGCTCCGTGGTGAATTATATTAATAAGAAGAATGAGCTGCAAACGTGGACGAACAAAAACTTTACTTAATCCATTGTTTTCGACCTCAGCTGTTTATGTCAGTGGCATTCAATAACTAATATAGGCTGTCCAGTGTTGCTCGCAAATCTTTTGTGTCAATTTATCACGAGCCAAGCAGATTTGGGGAATGATGTAAAATCATAAAGTTACGAACAAACACATCACACTTTACACACTAGGATGTATGCAGAATAGACAGCTCATCTGCTAAGCGAGACTCTTTCCGTGCCTTGTAATGACTGTCCATGGGGCTAAATCATCGATTCACGTGAGCGAAAGTCAAGTGACGCCTTCGACATGAATTGTTATTTACATCTCAAGCAACTGCAGCAAACGGCTCTCCTCTTGATCAATTTAAACCCTTGAAGTGAAACTCCCTTATCTCAACATACCCTTGTACGCAGAATCTCGAGCAGTACAACTAAGCATCTAATGCGTTCGCAATCCATCTGGGACTCTCAG
>UZAN01041315.1:26323-40396 GCA_900618425.1 Echinostoma caproni | reverse complement strand
TTCGAGATTTGTTGCACCGCCCGTTTTGCAATTTACGTTGGCTAGATGTAAACACACGTTGTAGGATTAAATTACTGGAGTGAAGTGATTCCGGGAATGAGCTTACTGTACAATGTGAACCTCTCAGTCAGCTGTCAAACGAATAAAAAAGCATTGCTTAACTGTTGCGTGCAGATAAAATTAAAACAATTCGATGTTCAAATTAGCTAGCAGTTCACAAAAAATTCTACGGAATTCGAAGCGTTTGATATCACTTCAAAATCTGTATTGCGTAAGCCATACTGTGAAAGCAGATTCTGAAGTAAGATCGCGCTGAGACATATGAAAGACACCCGTTTGCTGAAAAGACTCCGGAAGAAGACGTACATTATTACAAAGCAACAGAATTTGTCTGAAAAAAGTCTGTCACAGCGCGTGCTGCATGAGAACAATCGTAGCTCTGGGCAAAAGACTGTCGTTATGATTGAAGTTGAATGCTTTCATCAAGGCCGGAAAATTTGGATCATGATTTTTTGATCAACACAAATATACATTTAGACAAAATTTATATTGACTGTCAGCTTTGCGTGCTATCATCCAGCTGTAAACGCACATTATTAGGATCATGTCAAACGACGAAATGCATGAGTTGAAATCAGCCATTTGAACAAGGTGGTGGACCAGGATTTGGGTCAGTGATTAAGGTCAAGTTACATTGCACATTTATATGGAAGTGAACTGGTTCAGGCAATGTGGTGAATGTGGTGGAGAGAGTGGAAGTAAAAGTCATGTCTTACACACACTATGCTAGGGTGGTATCAGGTGTACCATCATCACTACAAAGGTTTTTTGGACATATAATAGCTGTTTCAAGCGCTGAATAATCATCGTATCGGAACATCCTGGAGTCCGTGAACTTCGAGGTCATTATATTTGGTTTCTTCAAGTGACAAGTCTAGTAGACACTTTTTATATCTCCAAAAAGTAAACATTTGACGCATGCATATCTTTTAACTCGTGAATGAATCCTATGATAAATGACTGTATCAGTAAGGACATCACGGATTGGAAACTTTTACACACATACAGCAGTACACTCAGCAAGCAGTGCACTATAGTCAATTCAACTGCTATTCCTTCAGACGGACTGAGAAAAGCAAATAAACATAGAACAACAGAAGATCTACAGACCTTCGTGTGAACAATAATCGGTTTCTCGCTGAAAACTGGTTGAACGGACGAGGATAATTTTCTTGTAAGATCAAATTAGCGGTACCTTTGAATTCAGCCGTCCTTTTATGTTTGCACATCATATATTATTACTTTTTGTTTGGATCAACCTCTCGTCGTTTAATACGAATGTCAGCAATATCATCTTGCGCAAACACATTCATCAAACCTGGTAAGTGTTTTCACTCAAACTGTACGTGTTTTTTGGTACTCCAATAAAATATAAAATAAATTCACACTTCTCTTAATGTTCTGTAAGATGCATTTTCCCTCATTTTCTTTTCATTGTATGCCCAACTATTTCTCATTCCTTCTACATTGATTGGTTGCAGATATGCTGATGATGTTGTACTTTTTTGGGACGGATAGTACCGGCTGTGAGAATTCACTTAAAATTAGAACCACTTTACAATAATTATGAAGTGGTCCATATACCGTTCGCATTCAGTGAATGCCTAAAAGGCCAAGATAAAATGTGTCAGCTCTGTCAATAAAAAGACGTGAGAAATAGATCTCCCTCCGTTTCTGCTGACTGAATACGAAAACGTGCCACCAACAATAAGTGCAAAATATCTTCTTGCCAAACTATGATGCAGGTTATCAAAATCCACGCGTATTCGTGAGACATTTCGCAAAGTAAGAAATCCCAAATATTTATCAAGTTGATTTTAGAGTAGTAAGCTTGGATTAGCCCATTCGATCGTTCAGAGGCATCAGGCATCAGGCTGACCAGTCCCAAACAGGAGGAAACAACTGTCCAGTGCTCTTTGTTGATTATCACGAACATTTATCACTTTGATTAGGATTGTTTTCTGTTCCCTGCAATTTTGTGGTTGAATTTCTGTGAATCCATACATACTCCCTCTCTGATCGAACTGCTCCCCAGTTATTTTCTCCGATCTGCTGAAAAAGGACTTTCACCTACTGACGAAATAGCGAAAGACACATCTGTGAATGCAGCGGTCTAACTGGAACTATACTTGCCAAAAATGTTATCGACAGACAACCAAATGAACGCGGTAATTTTATCGCTAAAACAATTTCAGACATTAGTCCTCCACTACACAAAGAACCTGCAAAAGCTGTATTCATATCACTTATATACTCACCGCGAAAACTTTGATTCACTGGTACCTCTTCACATCGTATTTCTATTCTGCCATATCTTACACCGGTAACTGTTGATAAGATGGAATCTCTTCCACAGAATTGTTTAGGTTTTCTTGCTTCGTTGCAAAGGTTATGTCTGATTCAGCGTAATTTAAATTTTCCGTATCTTTTGAGTTCAGGCTCACACATAAGCTATAAAAGACTGAAAATTCACCCCACTAACCCCACCAGCTGGCAAGATTTTTATTTAACTTCTTATGACGCGGATGGTTTTGGTCTATTCGTATCATCGTTATCCTTTGAGAGAATATCCGACATGGCATTATTTAGATGCAGTAATTATGCTGGATTGCCCCTATGGGCAATACCAACACACTTAGATAGGTGTCTAAGCGAGACCTAGAAACGAGTCTGACATCTTTTGGAGTATACTAAGACAGATTGCCAGAGAAACTTAAAGATCATGGGGCAGTTTACATACAGCAGCAAGAAACTCAATAGGAGGAGACTCGCTCGATATGAGACATATATTGTGTGTATTGTGTATAACTTTTACAAGCACTGGAGCTTACATTTCAGTTAAAAAATCATACACGCTAACCGTCACAATGTACATAATGAGCTGTGAGAAATGTTTATACAGACAGAGACATTTCATAATTCAAGGTTAAGACCAGGTTCACTTATTGTCCGCTCTCTGTTTATGAGTAGGCGAGCAACATACGGTATAGGTGAACCGCGGTAAGCATTATTTAGAGATGAACTTTGACGGCACTGGGAGCGCTTTGAATGATGAGAACGACGTATCAGTTCTGTGTGTAATGGGTAGTCAAGATCTGTGAGAATTCACTCGGTAAATTTCACACAGGAAGTTACGCGATACTCTGAAGGCTTTAAGGCTAATTCGTTCACAGGAATAGAAGAGACACAACTAATAATAGTTAGACTGTGGTGTAGGACACCGCAGTTTACCAATGCAGTTGTGGATGTGGGTTGACCAATACAGATTGCTATCTATGGTTGCACCAAAATATTTGACAGAGTTCACTCTGGATAAAGGATTGTTATTAATCACTGTGGTGTCTGTCGTATATGTGGAGCGAGCAAAACTATATAAAAACTCAACACATTTACTGGGGTTCAGGGTTGGCCCCAATGAGGAGGAGAATGACTGAATTTGATCAAGATTATCGGTGAAAGAGCTTAGATCGGAGTAAGAAGAAATGGGTTGACACAATACGACATCATTTGCATATTTCAAAATTCGCGCGGGACAAGCACAAGGAATATCACGAATATGAGTGGAAAATAAGTATTGGGGTTTCAAAGCTCCCTGAAAAACTATGGAGTTGTTGACTAAGAGTTTGGATGAAGCCTTCTCCAATCTAGTGGTTTGTACTCCATCAGTAAAATAGCTGGATAGCCAAGCTAACAACTGCTTGGGGCATTTAAGCGATTCCAGTTTTTGTAACAACTTAGATCGAAGAATGGACTCAAATGCACAAGAGTAGTTCAGAAAAAAACACTGAACAGACTTAACGGAGATGTTCAAAGATCTTGGTGATAAAATAGATGAGGGTGAACACTGCGTCCTAGGTGGATCTATTAGGCTTGTAAGCAAACTGTAACGGATCACTGGGAATGTTTGTAAGACTGTTGAAGGCGTTTGAGGATGAACTTAATATATAATACTCGTTCTCTGGCTATTGTCCAAACTGCACCGATGAGATACCACTGAAGATGACCCGTTAAGCACTAAATCTAGACAGCGGTGTGGGAAAGAGGAGGATAGTGTATCGAGGTTGACGTGGACGAATCCAATTTAATATAAGATAATTGAGCACTATCAGCGCACTGAGGAAAACAATTCGAACTGATCTCATGGCACTCAGATCAAACAGACAAGAGTGATCAACCAAACCGTAGAGTAGAATGGTCAACTCTACTTAGATGGGCACATCAGCATCAACATTGTGTAGTTATTGGAAAATCAAGTCATTGGGACTAGCATGGAACTGAGGACAGGAAAGAACAAGACATGTGAGGTGATACAACCGCACCTTATAATACGCATTGATTGGAGGGGGACAGTAAGGACAAAATGTATTATTCGTGAGTGAAATGTTGGCCTATTAGGTTTCCGCATCGGGTAGAGAAAACGAAATAAGAAAGTGGATCAGGGGCGACGAGGATAGCACTGCAAAGACAATAAACAAACGGACTGGGATGTCCACTAATGAGCTGACAGGGGGGAGAAATTTTGAAAAGACTATTTAAAGAGCTGATGTGCATGCTGTTGGGCAAAATTCAGAGGTCCCTTTCTCATATGACGGAAACAACTTTCCATAATTGGAGAATGCATTTTTTGCTAAAATATAAATTAGACTGTTATAATGAAACTGGCGACAGATTATTTGCGTACTGATAATGCTATAATTTCGAAGTGATACACTGTTTTCGGGGTTGAATAAGTTAGCTCATTGTATGTTTCTACGCTAACACCTTACTTTTGAATCAAATCAGACGGTTAGCTAACAGGATATAGTAGGCATTAATGTGGGTTCCTGTGCTAGTGATGATGTTCTTGGTACGTGTCAGGAAACTCCATTTAGTGCTAATTATGATAAGTTACCTTCACGTACCAGGTCTTACGCTACTAGTGAAATGTGAACGGAAATTCATGCAGCTCCCGCTACAGTCTTGGAGATCACTGCAGGCATAGCGTGGTTTCTGGCTTTGCAAGTGACCCTTTTTCGGGGAAAACTTTTTCATGGATATCGATGGAGGCGGTAGGAACGTGAGTCTACCTTTTGCTTTAGACAATACAAGCATTCTCCAGCTTGGTAACACACTGAATTGACAAAGTCAGTTACACCTTGTTAAGTCAAGTCAAATAGTTGACGTGACCAGAAGGTTTCTCCTCATCTACCAGACCCTTAGGAAACAATCCAACAGTCGCACTCCGGTCACAACAAAAGAAGATGGAATTCGCATCCACACATGTTCCCTCGGATACACAAAAACAATTTATGCAAACCTTTACTCTCCCACAATGCTCCACTCACCCTAACTTTACTCTCTACTTCCAATCGTCGTCACACTATACCATACCGGAAACAGTAGATACTATTCATTTTCCAAGTTTATGTCATGATTGATATGTTATCACTGTCTTCTTTTTTACGCAAATCATTTAAATTGGTATGCCTTACTCAGAGAAGACAAAGTAACTACTGGAAACAAGTCCTGTTCGCCACATTTTGTTTTATCCCCAATACGATTCTCTGCAACAGATAAGATAATAATGATAAAGCCATGTTCAATTCTTTGCAGTTAACAGTAGTGACGCATAGATACTGCAGATAAAGTAGAGAAACTTGAACACAGTGCTTTCCGCTTGTGATAATCCAACAACCCTTCGGAATAACATCAGCCAAGGAGTTACGTATGATGGTTTCATGAGAATAAATCGGGGGCCAAAAATGAGAACCAAACAAAAGCTACGCGGTTCAAACGGAAGTTTGTGATCAGAAGAACACCAAATGCAATTGGTTAATGCCTGCTTGGTCCACGACATTTCCAGGTACGAATGACTTAATCCGTGTGATTTGTATACTCGCTTATATACTCACCAAATAAAGAAGAAAAGAATTCATTTATTACTATTTTATTATTATTATATCCCTGAATCAATGAACTGATACTTTTGTGGCCTTTTGTGCGTCTCGGTGTCGGAAGACATATTAGTGCGATTTTCTATTTTACTGCGTTGATGGTTAAAATTCCGATTTCAGATTTACCTCTCTTTCAATTACTATCCACTGATTGTATACATCGAGGGCTGGACATCAACAAAGCGTCCGAAGGTGGTTGGTTGGTCATTCCAAGTCGATATTCATTTAGCACAGAAAACGGATTGATGGGGATGAGAAAATGTCTGAGTTTGCCATCGAATCATGGAAGACAAACAGATGATGACCTGAGCAGGACCACACTCGCAGATCTGTTTAAACTGTTTGTGGTTAACCTGACCTAATCTAATGGCCGGGAAATAGTTACCGAGGCAAGATCAGACACCAGATGAAGGAAACAACACGGTATCGGGAACAGGTCGGGATTATTTGTAAAAGTACAAATCAAGATGTGCATTGAGGAAATAGGCATTGTTGTACATTTTAAACGTAATGTAGAAATTCGTATCAGGTCTCTTAAAGTCACCATAAACAAAGAAAAGTGAAACCTACATTTAGTCTACTCGAAAACCTTAGAATGTATCGAAAGACGTTGAGTTAAGTTCAAATGCGGTGGAAATGTTTGTGATGACCGACAAAGAGCACTAGATTGCTGTAGATTGCTGTTTCGTCCTGTCTGGGACTCGTTAGTAGTGCTTACTTTCTGTCTCCCTATCAGGACTTGAACCGCAAACCTTCCGGTGTGGACATCAAACCCTTACCCCTGAGATACAAGGTCGATGGTCGTCACCTTGTGCGAATGGCTCAAAGATTGAAACTAGCGATTATAAAGTTAAAAGATAACATCATCATCGCATTTTGTGTAGGGGAACAAGGTAATCAATACATGTATACATTACATATATACATACATATATGCCACACAAGCAAACGTTTATCTAAACGAGTCCGTGAACACCAATCAGTGCCCATGTGTGTCGACCAAAGTGTAAGCATCGAGTAATATCCAGTCGAGGAACTGGAATGCTGATTATTTCTTGTCCAATTTCTCCCGCAAGTAGACAGTTTGATATAAATTGTAATGTATTAGTCTGTAAAAGAATCGCTCTGCGTTTTTCTCACAAAGTTATGTAGGCTCAAAAGGCTCAAAAGATGTGAACAAATATCCACAGTTGAATCCCACAGCTTCGTCAAACCTATTATAAGTCGCCACCCACAGTGTACCTCATGTCTGTGGTTTCTCCTTGCCGAGTGCGGCTCCAACATCCATGGATTCTAGTATCGTCCCTCATTCTTTACAGTTTCGTGGTTCCCCGTCGTTCGTTCAGCTTCATTTCGTTCCGTTTATCCGTGAATAAGAACAACCGAACATACTACTCATCAGTCCTATCAACTCGCTGAGCTCCATATGCCCGGATGTGTTTATATTATTTATGTGAACCATTGTTGTTTTCCATTTCTTGTACTAAATTTGTGTTACTATTCCTTCCGCCTGTAGTCTTCTGCAAACCTCCATAGTGGATAATAGGGCAAATATCATGCCTTAATGAAACGCGTTTGCACTCCAGTTTTTTATATTTGCTTAGAATCTGTTTCGTTTTGCCGAGCTCACACGTGATACACTCGCCCGTCTGTTTAGTATTGAACTCACATTAATTGTACGGTTTATTCGCTTTGCCGTACCCAGACCGTTTGAAAATAATCCTATCTAGTTCGAACCAAACAAGTGAGACTGCTACAACATAGGCGAGAAGTACACGCTTCTTCTGATATAACTGGACATATGAACCACATTTCCTCCTGTACCTGTGTCCCTCTTTACCATGAACTCATAAGTGACTGGTCGAAGTAATTTTTTGACAGTCCTAGCACTAACTGTAGACACGGATCCGCATGTATCGATTATTGTTTGCAAAGCCTCTCTTTCGATCTAAACGTATCATGACATTAGAAACTTTAGTAAAGGAACCTTCGTTTTGTGTGTTGATGCTTATTGCTTCTTATAAAACAGTGGCAGGNGTTTCCTTAATCAAATCCCCTGTCCGAGTGGCTCCTCACAGTGACCCTGTGCATTCTTTCCAAAACGATCACAAAATTTGCTTGTTGCAACATTCGGTAGCTGAAAAAATGTTTTTTTCCAAAGTGCTAGCAAACAAACTCCCTCAGAACACGACTTCTACATTACCCGAGCCTTACATAGGAGGAAACTGCTTCAACCGTTTGGAAATTCTCACCTATTGAGGGACAAATGTACATGTAAGTTTACATAGGTCCTCGACTAGTAATTACTAGTCAGCCACCTTAGTCTAAATGCCATTAATGCCAAGGATGAATAGAAATTTCTTGTTTCAGCTTGCTAGCCGGTATTTCCCTATGAAAACAATCCAATAACGATTACCGAGTATTCGCAAACTAATCGTTTCCTACGGAGATATGTTTTTAATTTAGAAAATCTGTATTGATTGTGAGTCCGAGACTCGTAAGGGCAGAATAGAAATGATGTGGTCTTGATATGGTCTAGAGAGCTCTGTTTTGTAGGATGAAGTGAGAACGGTTTGTGGTGGCAGTTTTAAGGTTATCAATAGATATCCTTCATTATCGATTTCAAGTGAAAAGTTATCACTTTTGCAAAGGTAAGCACCACAGTTGTCAGGCAGTTTCTGAAGTAATTTTGTATGCCACCAAAAGACCCTATGCAAAAACAGAAAGCCCGCTCGTAAAGTGCATTGGTTCCTACTGCTATACACACAACAAACATTCGAAAATGACATACAAAATAGTTGAAGAACAGAAGACAAGGAGTCCCGCAAACTGCGGTGTTTTTATGGTATGGTCTTCATAAGAGCCACCTGAAGGTCCCAAGTTCGAGCCCCGGTACTACCACCGTGAATTTTCCCATTTTCGGAATTTCCCTAGACATTTTTCCTGTAGCTATAGCATGAATATATTCTTGATGGTACCAAGGGCGATCTGATTGCCTCGCTTGTTCTTACAAATCGAAAGCAAGCCTCGATTCCTCATCTGTTGTATCAGCTATGCAGTAAGGCCTTACAAACGCGGAATCTTTTCTGATCATTGATTTTTTAGCAAAATTTAATTTCATTAATGGATTCACGCATCGGTGAACAACTGAATATTGGAGCTACCGTAGTTCTCCCCTTGAGTTCCGGCGGCGAACACTGAGTGGTTAAAGTTGAAATTACATGGTTTCTTTTTGTTCAAAACTCGATCATGATCGTCCTGTTTTCGTGTGCATTGATTTTCCTGGTAAGCTTTGACTTGCCGCTAATCCTATTCCCTGAGGTACTCTTTTTTATTCGTCACACACATTTAGGGAGATAGTAAAGATATCTTGGCTGTATACCTCTATTGTTGTGAGCGTAATTCATAATGGTCCGGAGACCAACTAACTTATTCATTTCATTTTCCTATTCCCTGATCAAATAATTTTATTTCAACTTTTTCCACAGGTATAAATAGTCTTAAAAATGAACCAATTTTTCATTTTTTCATTTTGGTATCAGGTTTGAAAAAAGAAACAAGTGATAGGTTGCATCAATAAATAACATGAAATATTATTGGATAGTTGTGAAGTACGATTGTTTAAATAGTTTAAATAGAGCACATTTCCAATAGAATACAGCTTGACGAACAGGCTCGTTTTCAGTGATTCGTAGTTATGCCAAATACAGCTCAATAACTATCACGCTGTCTGAACATCGATCGATATTCAAACATGGGAAAAGGAAAATAACCTCATAGGTTATCTGGGGCTAATTTTGATTTAAGAACCGGACATGGGATTCCGATTGTTGGGACCGCTTGGGATATGGGATGTGGGAAGTGGGCCAAGGGAGCTTAAGCGCCTTCACAGATGTTTTTGGGGCACACAGAGAGAAGTTGTGCAGTCGAATTCCTACCACTTCCGCTGTGGATACGACACCAAAGCTTGCCTTGATAGTCGACCACGAACCCGATACAGGAGACGGAATGCCTCGACCACATTCACAGTGTGATTTGTTTCAATTAGGTGTGAAACGACTGCACCAGCGAGGAACCTAATCGTACCAGTATTTAGCCATGGAACAGGAATCACTGAAAACGGGCCTGTTCACGACTTTTTAAAATTATAAAGTAATCTATCAATACAATTCGTTTTGTTTCAACGAACCCGTTTTACTTTTCACCTACTAGATAGTACGTATCGTCTCTTTGTGTTCAGGTTTTGGGCTTCAATCCTTGGTAAATTGCCAAAGCTTCGATTGTTGAGCACAACTCATTAACGACGGAAATCCTCTTACATGAAAACCTACCGAAAAGCACTAAAGTAGCTGAGCCATAGGGTCCTCTGATGGCTTGTCTATCAAAGCTAAGCGGTCTGTGGTTCGAGTCCCGTATGATACATCTTGCTAACAAAGAAGAACAAAGAGGAAAAAGCTCGTTCTCAGTCACCACGTAAAAGCATGAGTAACTATAAGAGCTTATTTTGCAACTTTCATCAAGCCGCTGCCGCACTTATTTTCGGCTCGAATATTATCCGTCATGAAGCCAATATTATCATATTTCCTTCAGGCAAGCAAGCACAAAGATAAAAATAATCAAATGTGATAATTAATTTTCTAATTTCTTTGTTTTTTATCATTTGTTCAACTGTCGCGTGTGTCGTATTCCGGTGCGCGTCGTAATCGACATGTTGAAACACGTGAGACTACACCGGTGCAGGTTTTCACGCGCACACGAATGAGTGGCAAAGCTAAAAAGGAAGAGTTATCTGTGTATATGTGTGTGTGAGGAACACCTATTGTATGCGTGCAGATGAACTGATGGTCACCGACCTGGGGTTGTGTGTGTGTGTACGTGTGTGAATGTGACGTGTTGCCTACGAGAATCGGCTCCGCTTAGTCTACTCCAACTCACCGTGCGGTTTCATAGTCTGGTCGTTGGCTCGTCTGCTGCGTCATATCCCTGATTTATTTTCTATATCTGTAGCCTTCATTGAAACGGAGCTTGAAACATCAAATATCTAATAAGCTCACTGGTAGTGAATGAATGAATTTTTTTCAGTACGTTCATCAGTTTGAAGGCAATCAGTGATTGATTTTGTGGATAGAATTTTGGAAAGAAAGAAAACAAATCAGTCAGGATGAGCAATTGATTATTGACAAACTATCGCGAGAACAACCAGTAGAGCAAGTTAATAAGCCATTGGCAACGTCTGAACCCAGAAACAAACAAATTGTATCATTACATGTTGCGATTATGGACCGCGTTGAAAACGTTTATCAAGCCGAACGTTCAAATCACACATTAAATCTACCACTATTATTCGGCAAGCATATGAATTTGAATGATCATCGTAAGTGAACGAGATATCCGATCGGCTTTTCACATCCCCGAGAAGATCGCGTCTTGGATTAATTCAAATCGCGCCGCTGGGGTCTAGTACCTCCCCCCCTTTTGTTTTACGCTGGTTGCCAAGCGGACTATGAAAATCAGCAGCAGCACAACTTTGTGTTCAATAAATAAAAAACAACACAAAAACCTCCTTCAATGAAGCACTTTATTTGCGAATCTTTAGATGATTCTCAAAAGTCGGTTCGTTGCGTTTTCTTCAACTATTCTTCCGCTTTCGATTCCGTTCCACGATCTTTTCTTCCGCGAAAGTTAAACTCGTTCGGTTGCCCCACCAACTTATTATCATGGTTGAAAGATTGTTTCACGGGAAGGACTCAAAGGATGAAAGCAAATGGCACTACTTCGAAACCGCTAGTGAATAATTCTGGAGTCCTTCAAGGTGCTGTGCCCTCTCCCTTCTTGTTTCCCACTTTCATCAGTGACTTGCCCTCAATCCCACTAGCCAATATTAGGTATGCAGATGATGTTGTTTTATGTCAAGCTATTTCAAACCAACCGGAGATGGAATCATTTTCCGACAGCTTACTACAAGTGCAATCATTTCGGAATCAATCCGGTCTCCGGTTGAATATTTCTGAATGCTTTGAATGCATTTTTAGTCTTTTCCGATCCGATTATCCCTTGGAACCCTCAGTCATCAATTCCGTACCCGTCGCCAGAACACATACCACCAACTACCTAAGAGTCACCATAGATAGCAATCTGCGCTGGTTCTCGCACATGCTAATGTGTTTGTAGACTGCGTTGCTTGTCTTTTCAAATACGCAAGCTACAACAATTTTTGTGTCAGGCATGCAACTGTATGTTCCTTTGTTTATCAATGCATTTTTTCTGTCATACTTTATTGCTCGCCCGTTATTTTCCCTGAACTACTTAGAAAGGACTTCATTACTCTACGATGCGGTTTAGTAATTATTAGCCGTGTTTCTCTTAATCCTTTAAACACTCCGATCCAAAAATTGTGCAATTTGCATATCACTTTGTGTGAGAATTTCGCTCACATAAGATACTCAATGACCCCAGTCATCCGTTCAATCCTAATTGATCTGCTTGCCATTCCCACGCGCTACAACCCCATCCAATTTTCGCTCCTTACCCTCCCGCATAAACATTTATCGCAACTCAACGGTTCCCTATCTGGTTCGTATTCTCACTGACACAGCGAGGATCCGTAACGAACTAATCTTAAATCTACAAAGATGAACACCTATTTGGTTTTATTATTGTATTTCATTTTTATACTATTGTAATGGTGAACACATTTTTGACTAAAATGTAGGCACAGTTGCCTGCACAAGTCATCTATAATACAATGCAGTACAATATAAAAACACAATAATCTTATTATTACTTGTATTTTACTGGTATTCATTAATTATCAAATTCAATAAAATAAACAACTTACACGTAGAATTCTCCGCCAAATTTGTCATTGATCTGACTTTTTGCGGTATCCACTTCCCTACGTAGTCAAAAGCTCTATGCCCAGACAGCTATCTGTATACGCGGTTGTGAATCACGTTTAATTGCCCTTTGATGAATACCGAGCGGAGACGGGATTCATCTACACTGTCGGTCGTCAATCGGTTATTACTTGTCATTCACGCCCCAATTAATGCGGCAATAGTTTCCCCCCATTCTACTGTTTATTTTTACTGAAACAGAAACATTTGTGTGTGTAAGTAGAAATGTTCTACCGAATCAACGGTTACATTTTGTCTACAAAGTCACTCATTACTTAAAATGTACCGTTATGTGATTCCCGGACACAACCGTGCATCCCATCGGAAGTAATCTCCACTTCGTGTCTGTTCCGTATTCCCGTTTGATCTAGCCGTCCCAAATGAAATGAGAGCATCTTTATTCAGACAGTGAATGGAATGTTTGATTTGTGCTGTCCCCTTGAGAAACGAGTAATGGTTGAGTAGCTTCCATACACTAAAGAGCCTACACAAAAAAGATTTTTATACTTTCAGAGGTGCTAGGACAATTGGGCATTTTTCAACTCATATTGGGAACATGAATTTAGTTGCCGGGAGACTTTGATAAAGTTTCAACTTGAACAAGCTTGATTTTGTGAAATGCTCAACTTTTGTGTGATGGGAAAGTTAACTGCGTGAAAGGAATGTAAGCGTCAACGGTTTTGTTCATGGTATTGTTTCATTGACGGTCGACTCAGGAGTAAGGGTTTGAAATCCCGTCCCGAATGTTCGCGGTTAGAGTCCTGACAGGGACACGAAAAGTTCACACTGCAGACTAGTCCCAAAACATTACGAAACAGCTTTTCAGTTCTCTTTGTCGGGCATCACAAACAAACCCAAAAGCAGTTCTTCCGCTATTTCTTACCAACTGTGTTGTTTACAGAGACGGATGTTGCTGTCAAATGCATGCTCCATCAGTGCAAAGCGATATCATTAGCACTGACCGAGGTGGGGCATTAAGAACAGTCGCTGAATAAAAGCAAAGTGTAAGGGCCAAAATTAATCTTGTTCGTCACAATGTGGGTTTTCTGCAACACTTTTGAGGATTCTAGTTACTATTAATAAATAAGATTATAGTAATTATGGTAACAGTAGTAGTAGTATACAACGAACGCGGAAAACGAATCACTGATTAGCAATCACGGACGTACCATAAGCACTGGATC
>UZAN01041313.1:43420-60482 GCA_900618425.1 Echinostoma caproni | reverse complement strand
CATTATTCGACTATGTAGTATAGGGTTCAAAAGTGAGGTTTTGCAATGTATACTCCATACTCTATTCAGCGGGTACTCTGATTTACAAAAAAATCACATGATACAAATGAGTAAATTTTTGAAACCGACTTATATCGGCGAAAGTCTGGCACTTAGATGAACGAAGTGCGATGCCCCCCCCCAAAAGCTTACAAAGACTAGCTGAGGTTTATCGTGCATAGACAAAATGAAGAGCTACCTGTGAATCTTCTCGGGAACCAAGTGAAAGACAGGATTGCACGTTATATCTTAAGTCAACGTTTCGATCCTCGCTGCAGTCTATGCATAGTGTCTCACTTTTCTGTAAACGTTTCTATGTTATTGCTGTGCAGTTTGTTTAGAACAATAAAAAGTCTGAAAGGGCGACGCACATTTTCTCGGACCGTCGCTGAAGCATTAAACTCACACCAATTAGTGACGATCAAGCGGTCCGCCAACCATCGCAGCAAACCCTATCACCTCCCTCGTGTACCATCAGCCGCAATCATTATCTGAAGGACAGAACCTTTCAAACAGCCGGGTTACAATGTTGTGAGCTCATTCCCCTTGACATTAGAACATATAGTATCTTCACCAGTACAGTAAGATCCGCAGTGTAGAAGGAACGCAACTTCAGTTATATTGTACTTCCCAGTTTTTTGTTTGCTCTCTACATAATGAAAGTGAACAGACGAAATCGCCACATCCGGCGAAAACAAATGCATCGGATAAGCGCTATCAATTTATCCCTAATCGCAAGTTGGGGTGCACATATACTGGTAAATTACATCCAGCCCGTCAGAGTATACTCGGATGGAGTAAATTTGTACCTCTTATATGAGGCGGTAAGCAGGTATTTGCATTTCTCCGGGCACCAAGCTATTTTGGACAGAATTGTATGAGTATGTTGGACGGATATTTGACCACATCGCAGTCGTTTAATGATTTGGACAAATTTGTGCGCCATTGGTTAAGTCTGTATTGATCACTACTTTATCTTCATTGTCTGTGCCTGGGGACTTCCATATATGATATTACAAACGATTTATCCCTTGGGCGTTAGGTAGCGTGAATCACATATGTCTTGTGGTTAGATGCTAAGAATGGCTCAGAGCAGAAAGCTAAGTTCCACTCTGTTTCGTCTGTCTGTTTCGTGTAACTGAGATGCCTTCTCTCGTTTCGCGCACAGTCCTGTTTGTGACAGTGGGGCTGAGTGGTCTAACGCGTTAGTTTCAGGCACGAGTGTTCAACTGTGTGGGTTTGTGTGCACCACTGTCGGACACCGTTTATCATTCACAACAATGTGAGCACATTACCACACCAACCGCCCACTTCATCCGCACTTAAATACTCACACGCCATGTCTCGTGAACAATAGCTAAATCAGATGCAAAACAACCCACCCACGATCTACGGGGTAGATCGTCATGCAGTTTGCGTACACACTCTTCCTTCGCTCTCTGAAAGACCACAAAATCTGCCATTTCATCAAACAAATTACACTAATGCTCTCACGTAAAATCTTTTCCGTTTCCGGATGTCCACAAAAGAGTTACAACTCCGCAGGCCAGTGACCATATGAGCGAGATTTGATGCTCGCAACAAGCTTGAAAGAAGTGATCGGGCGAAATGTGGTGCATAGAAAAAATAAAGAGCTAAAAGAGGAGCCACTCGGTAGTGGTCAGCCATGTGATACACCAAAGTTTGATCCCCAAGAGAGCCGATAGAATCTGACAACGGTGCTACTCACTCAGGTCAAAACAGCTGGACAGCGCTTTGTAGCTTTTCAGTTTACGCATCAATTGCCCCGCGCACGACGGAAATTACCTCACAAAATCGTAGCAATGGAAGCCATCTCATAATTTCTAAGATGGCATACTAATACAATATTCTTTGTTTGAAAAAAAAAATTTCGGTCATTCATCCGCCCTAGCAAAGTACGATAGCAAAAATTAGTATCTTCGACGCAAATATATTATGAAAACTCGCATATCAATTATGCATGGTGTACGCTGATACGCACATTTCTCCAATGCAAAACAATTTTATAGACATTGGCAATGGACTAAAATCATGCTCAAATATTCACGCATCAAATAACTGCTTAAAAACGGCGAATTATTTGACCCACCGTTTTCCGTCAATGTTGGAAAAATAACTTCACCAAAAACTACTCTCTTGTACTCAAAACAAGCACTTGTTTTCTTCAGAACTGTTTTATTGTTCATATGAGCAACGTCCATGAAATCATTCGTGAAGAAATAATTCTTTGGCGAAAACACTTGCGTCATTTTTGAAAATACAATGCTAAGCCATCATATTTACGAGGATTTCATTGAACCTATATATTCTGCATTCAAAAAAGCAATCGCAAAAGTACCAATTCACCTTAATCCATAAAGTTGCTTGGATAGTAATTGGTTATCATTTGAAAATATTAAATGAGAAGTTCAGCTACGTTTGTGAAGAATTATATGAACTAAACGTGATTTTTGTCATTCATCATTAGTTCCAAAACAGTGTAGTGCGGTCATCGGAGCACCTCACCCTCAGATGAATATATTCAAAGTTTAAAAGACAAATTGTGTAAGATGTACCTATTAAGGATAAATCAGAAATTATTTGAAAGGGCACAATTGTGGCCCGTTTGTGGAAGATGCAACAGTTGGTTCGAAGGTTTGTTTTTTGGCAGTCAAATGTCTTTCCACATGAAACGTGTACATTTTCTTTGTGTGATATTCTAAAAATACCTGACTAATGAGTGAGACAAGTGCCATAAATGCCAAAAGTAAAAGAGAAACCGCACGAAAATTCAGGAACAAGTAAAACGTGCATTGAATGTGTTGTATCTTTCGTAAACGAATTATCCTTCAGGGCAAGGAACCCTGTTTGCTGAAAGTTGTGTATTGTCACTTCCTGAGCAAGTAGAATGAACCAAAGTCTGTGAAGTATAAATAATCGCTTGCTTTGCTAATCATGCTCTCTCTCTGTTCCTATTTAAAGGTTTCACAAATTCTTTCGTTTCCTGAGGTAATCGAACTTTTCTCGTTTGATGAAGTTTTAACCTTTAACATAATGTGGCACAAAATTACTCAATCTATTGATTTGATTTCTGACCTTATAGGGATTTAATTAGAAAAGCAAACAATTTAAGTTCCTTTGCGGTTTAATGTCTAATGTTTTCTCAAAGCGAAATGCACTATTCTGTTCGGATAACAAGCTCAGTTGAATAATTCCCTTATTTTAGATGGATACGCGTACTGAGCAACCCACATTTGCTTTCTCAGTTGCCACCATTTTTTACTTTTCTAACAATTTGTTTACCAATGAATCTCTGTTATAAATGGTTCATACAATAATTGGTGTGTGTTTTGTTGTTTAAAAAGATGCACTTAATTTGTAATGCGTTGCGTCTATAAAACATCTTCATATCCGGACATTTGCTTTTCATCTGAAAGTTTATTACTGTATTTGTACATATCAAGCAACAGAGAAACAGAACCTTTTAGAACACTTTAACTGACTGTTTGTGCGACTCGTGAGAATTAGGGCTAAATCGTACCCTCCTGAGTGAAGAGAAAAATAACGCCGAAAGCATTGGAATACCCGAAGTACGTGTATTAAACCGCAACATCTGCATCTGTAAAATTCCATGCGCATCAAAATTACTTCGATTAGCCTGACCACTACTGCGACCTGGCATTATCCAAATTCGAATCTGTTTCTCTAAATTACTCTGAGTTCGCAATGTGGACCTTATAACATGATACAATATAGGCAATTTTGATGGTATGATCCAGCACATTGTAACACGTTTTCGTGGTCATGAAGAATATTTCAAAAGGAATTAAACAAACAACGCATCTCTGGTGTGATCGAACCGGAAGTATTTAGGGTAAAAGAAGACTGAATTCCAAGCTTTTTAAACTGCTTCATTCCTTAGAGGGAATATACTATTCAAAAGGCAACATGCTTATTTAGCTGGCTTTAGAACAATGGAAGTGTGTTCTCAGATCCGCTAACAGTTTAAATGTAAGGCTTGAACGGTATCAGACGCTATGGTAACTAAAGATATTGAATGAAACCAAATACCATTGTCATAAGAGCAAGAACAAGCATTGTCATAGGACATCTCTGGATGGCTGTTTTCCAGTAAGGTTCTCCTCATTGATTCAATTTCGTCCCTTGAAGTATCTTTTGTATAGATACGCCTTGGTTTCTGCAGGCGTCGGCATACGAGGTTGCATTTTTGATAAAGTGGAACAAAGCTATGAAATTTTGTGTACCGTTCACTCAATGGTGTTATATTTTGGTGTATCTCTCTCTTGGGGGTCTAGTCAAATGAACATTCAAAACTGGGAGGCAATCATTCTACTCTGGTTCAGTTATCAACCTAATTGACGAATGAGCTGCATTTAATTCTGACACGACACTGACAGCCATATCACTATCAGCCATAAAGATGTTATTATTCAAAACAACTAATGATCGTGGGTAAAGAAGTTGTCTCTAAAATGGCCATGAAGTTGTTGACAAGAACGCGTTCGAGCGGTGAACCCATAGAAACATGATCAAACATGAATATCTCCGCGATGATAGCTCAGATTACTTTATTTTCCCAAAATTTATAGGCGCAATAATTCCCTTTGTAACCAATACTATTTGGTATTTGATCGATGATATCGGTTTTTGTGAACAACACGGTGCAACAATGAAATATCTGGTCAAATTTTACGTTAGTCCGCTTTTTATCGGTTAGCCAGTGACTGACGGTCTGTCGAAATGATACCTCAGTTTAATATTGACTAGCAGTAAAAAAGATGTCCTTCGTTCGGTAAAAATACGCATCTACCTTTGATCAAATGAAACACTGGTTTCCAGTCATGAGGTAGGTGACCAGAAAGTTATTCACACTATAAAAGTTATTGTGATACCGGGGATTGTACAAACGTAATTAGGGACACAATAGAATATGAAAGATTCCAGTTATAAATAACATTAAAAATAAACGATTGATATTCACTGAATCACACATTGATTGACGAAAGTTCGGTCACTGTAAGTTATCCCCTTGTCACTAGTTCGAATGAAACGGCCATTCAATTGACCCACCGTTTTCCGTCAATGTTGGAAAAATAACTTCACCAAAAACTACTCTCTTGTACTCAAAACAAGCACTTGTTTTCTTTAGAACTGTTTTATTGTTCGTTCGACGCATAATTGATATTTCGATAAATAACGTTTTTGTTTTGCATAAATTACCAAGTTATGTTTGTTTAACAAGTTTAGCTAAAATACGTCGTCATGCAAGTGGTATATATATACATGTATATTTTCCTGTCAGATTCTGTGCAAAACAGCAGTTCTTAGGAAATACTGTTCTTCAGATCATACCAAACTACGTTGGTGAATTATTCGAAATTAACTTAAAATTCCTTTTCAGAATAAAAGTGGGTTGATTGTCGCGCATTTAACGAGTAGAGAACTGTTTTCACCATATTATGCACAGCAATATATAGTTATCCGTTAGATAACATTGAAATCACCAATATCTATACCACTATAACGACAAAATCCGAATATTTTCCCGAAATAATTTATACGTGGAATCATGGTTTTATAATAAACCTGCTTCTGCTTCCCCCTGCCAATTCTTATGTCTTTTAGCAAACTCTGAGTGACCGAATATGTGTCCATTATCAGCTTTATAGTTTTAGTACAAAGGAACAAGGTTGTGCTGGTAGCTACACATTGTGGAATATGCCAGTTGGTGCTACTTGGTTCAATTATTTCTTTTAGAATGTTTAGCGTTGATATTATGCTTTTTGGTATGCGGACCAAAAGGCGAAACTTGCCTTGTACGCACACTACGACAGGATATTTGAATGGGAACTGACAGCGTTTAAATTCATTATTGTTCGACAAACAACTAAGTAAATAACTAATACCATTACTTCTACCTAAAATGTCATTTTGATACGAATTCTGCACTTGTTCAAGAAGCTTTAGGCAAGTAAGAAACAAATGCAAATTTTATTTACAATCATTTCTCTCCTTCAGTTGTTCTTCAACGTTGTTCACAGGTCTATTTTTCCAAAAATCAGCTCAAAACAGTCAATTATATTAGAATTTATGGTTTAATGGTTTGACATTTTCATGAATGTTTGTTTTTCAACTCATAAAAACAACTAACTGATTCCAGCTGCGTTTGGTATTTTTGTCTTCTACCCTTCACAACTCCATTGTCTCAAAACGCTTCGGTTTATTTGATATTTTTTCAGTTACAAACTAGGAGCAAAGTAGCCCACACTTTCATGTCATGGTAAAGGCGTATTTGGTAAGGAACTAATCAGCAATAAATGTTATAAACCAATATGAACTGGAATGTTGTGCATCAGGTTTTCCTTCAGAGTACCGATTTTCTGATCACTCGATGGTTTGGAATGACCACTGTTTGTTTATGGGATTTGGTTCGAACAATAAAAATCATACAGCTTGAGCCCTATTGAATACAGTATTTAACAAGACTGGGCTACATGAAGTGTTCCATTTTGTTTATTGATCATCAATCGCCAATTTTCAACCACCCAACTTACAGGGATTTTTTCAGAGTTGACCTAATCATTTCAATGAAACTGGGAGGCTGTTAATCGAATACCATTTCCGTGCATGTTTTACATTTTCTCATTGCAGGAATGACCTTGGGTGAAGAAAAAGAACCTAACTAGTGACAGATGAAGAAAGATGCAAAACATTTTTCGTTTTATATCTGAATGCTCGGGTACAGCTGTAACCTTCTTAGAAGAAAAATATTCATTCTAGGAAATTTTAGTAAAAGTGTTTTCAGTCAATTTTTGTTGCACTTTCCAAGGAATGGAAAATTTAGATCGATTACTGCCTTGACTTGGTCCAGATAAGAAATGCCAATTATCCTGTCCGATGCATTCATTTGTAGTCAAAAAGAATCCAGTTATACTTATTCATGTGTTGTTTAGTCAACTTCCAACTAAAATATAAACAATACGTTTCCACTAATTTTGTGCCAATCAAGAAATTATAATGGAAAAATAATAATTCCAATAACAATCCTTTCGTAAAAAACTGATTATCAAATGATATTGTCAAATGAAGTTGATGATGAATTCCTCAAAATGTAGTCCTTTAATATGTTTAATACACTTCAGTCACAAGGACCAATCACATTTTTCCAAAAAGCGTGAACTGGTTTATCATGTTTTCAAATTACATTCTCACAGAGTTCCGATATCTTCTTTATTCTATGCGTATCTTTGCCCGATTTTATCCGTCACTTACCGCTGATCCTATGAACGCATCGGCTATGCACTCGTGCGGTTTCATTGATGTGAACAAGTGCACGGCTGATCGGCAAACATTGGGAAAGTGACTGAGTGTGCAAACAGGATTAGAAATCCACCGTGCACAGATGCAAACGTTTTTGCGGTTTACTCAGCATAATGGTGCAAGTTTATTTGCAGACTTTCGCATTATGAATAGACAAATGGTGGTGGTAACAGTGGTAGTGGTGGCGGTGAAAGGGAGAAATTTTAGACCCAAATAGTGGAGAAAAATATCACTCAAGTTTGTAATTAAACAACAATGTAATGCGACTCGGATGAATTTGCGATACAGGAATTTTTGGCAATCTGAGAGAACTGTTAAACGTTTGTCCATGAATGGTTTCGGATTTCAAGCACAAATCACCAATAAATCTGTGCCCGTGACAAAATCACCAGGTTATCATATAAAAAAGATGAGTTTTCTTGTGTGTGTGTGTGTGTGCGGAAGACGATTTGCCTGAGTACGGGAAAATCAATCCAACAGAATTGTCAACAGGAGAGTAAACCCTGCCCTGAGAAAAAAGTCTGAGAGTAAATTAAACAAATCAAAGCTGATTAAAACAATGTCTGAATAAAAAACATTTTGACACTTTCCCTTGGGTAGAAAAAAGAGAGTCTTCATTAAAAGACGGTTCGTTAAATAAACTAGGAAAAACAATTTATTCGCCCAGTTGAGTCAGACAGGTGTTTTGATTCTTCTAGAAGATAGAACACAGAAAGTACAACTTGTTCAAAAACTTTGGTTTGACCGACCAAAGCATTTAATAAACCTAAAGAGTAAACAGGGTAAAATCTGAAAGTGCAGAAACATTTGGTAAGTCAGGCGCTCTATCGGTGCAGCTGCTGGGTTCTATCAGCAAGGCCCAATCCCACACCGAAACTACCAGTTATTTCATAATAACCACACGAAATTATTATCTATGATATCCCGAACAGCATAATAAGAGCAAGTTGTACAGTGAAAAACAATGAATAAATGCCGGTTTTTTAAGTGAGTCAAACCGCAGGACATAAGCAAGAAAAAACGAAACAATACCTAGAGAATAATTACAAATCTTTCACTACACAGTCGATGAACTGTTTGGGGAAGAATTCACCCTGATTACGTGAACAACTATAACTTGAACGTCTGCAATAACAACATAACAGAAAGGAGTAGACGATGGTAGTAGGCTGATCTTTTCGATTCAAAAGCAACCTTTATTTCGAGACATCTACCTTGATCTGTCTGTTTATCTAGTTTAATACGATGACCTAGTCTTAAGAGCGTTCATAAAGTATTTTCACCAAAAGCAGGTACATCAGGAGGTCTACTTATACAAATATCAAACGATAAAAATAGTGCACATCTAATCGCAATGTTAGCCAACAAGATACACTGCATTTTGAAGTATGGAGGACATTTGCGTTAGATAAACAAAGAGGAATGCTTGAGAAACGAAACTGCTGTTTACAACACCGCATGATTCGGGAGATACCCGTGATGATTTTAAAGTAAAAACCGATCAATGGAAGCAAACTGTATCACGGACAACAAGCAACAACGAACAATGTTTCATGGCAAGCAATATTGAAAGTTAAAATCCAATTCAAGAATGAAAAGAGAACAGTAAAAAAGAAAGAAACCATTTCATCGTTGATTGATTTTGAATACAATACAACTTGTAATTTGTGGAACAAATTTAGAAGCCTAGGTGCTTCAAATAATAAATCGTAAATGAATAACTAAACTAGACCATTTTCGCTTCCAGATGCAGTTCAAATTTAAACGTACTTTCAACGTCTATTGTCTAAATTACTATGATAAGTATCACAATCTACTAAAAGATGTCTCTTGCTTTCCATCAGGGGTTCAGGAAAGTGGATAAAACAGGTTTCTAGCCAACATTAAGGGACGTATTTCAAAATAGGCATTTGCTAGACTTTAGAACAAAATTTTAGTTGGAAATGTAGTTTCAATAACTTCTAATCCTAACGTTACACTTTATATTAGAGGATAAAACTCAGAGGTTTATCAGATAGCATTAAGATGTTAGGAATTGTAATGTTGTTTATGCTGCAAACTTTGTTTATGTTGTTCGGACGCGTTTGTGGCATTCTACCACGGAGCAGTTATTCATCCGCACGAAAGAAAACCATCCGCGGGGCTGAGTCAAGGTAGTTCGGGAACTATCACAAGTGCGATTCTCGCCTACTTGGTAGACACTGGTCATCGTGTTAACCCAAATGAACCATTCCGCATTGCTTATCAGGTTCCCCAGAAGAGGTCTAAATATATTAGAAGGCGTTCGTTGGCCATAGACGAACCCATATGTATTAAACATTTGACTTCCGAACTATTTGCCCCGAAGTGTCTTATGCACGATCCCCATCGCCACTGGTTTCAAAATCCCAGTCCTTCCCCCTGCCCTCAGAATTGTGCCAAATGAACAACGCGAGGTAACCGAAAACCCCGAAAGCACAGATCTGAGAATATGTTGTGCAACACACCACAGGAATACTTGATTATTCTTGCTTCATTTGTTGAAAATTTGGCACATTTTTGGCTCGTTAGGTCTAGATATTTGACAGATGGCTATATAGATCATGAATACCTTGTTTGAGCTACCCATGTTTTATATAGCGGAAGTTGTATTTCTTCAAAATGTGAGTGATTTCTACATGATAAACATGCGGCGCTATATTTTGTATTAAGCAGGCGTTAATCTTGTCAAATGAGCTTCACCTTTTGACTGATTGTTTTGCAGTACATCGATTTCTGTATGAATTTGTAAAAACATGTGATTTGCATTGGACAATAAACTATTTTGATCAAAACAGTAGTTAATTTCAGAACCCATAAGGATTTACCTACCAATTTGTAAATTTGGATGAGAAAAACTAGTTTCATCAACGCTTCCTGGACTCATATTCCGCCTGTGGTTCCTTCAGTTTACCATCTTAGTTAGACTAACACGTTCATATTCCGGAACTGAATAGCATCTAACAGATATTTGGTTGAAGACTACTTTGTATAGGAGAATTCTTCAAGTGAACCTTTGACGAACAAAGTAATATTTGAATTGGTGGTTGCTTGTAACCTGAAAAAACATCATAGGAAACCAAAAAAAACATAATTGGACATTATCGCCTATAACGTGGTTGAACCTACACATTTTTGCTGATTTATGCGTTTCATTCACTAACAGAATTCTAATTTGATAGAAATGCTGCCATGTAATTGTCATTAGCCCCTCCATTTCACCTGACGTCCTGATGTTGCCAAGTAATTATTATATGACAACAGACTTGCTAATTTCATCGCATATACTTACAAAAATAACAAATTATCAGTGAGAAATATCAAATGTAACACATATGAAGCTAGGTGTTTTTCTTAGATAAGCTATCTGTGGTGAAGGTGCGCTTTTAAATTCGACAGTCTATCTGAAATTGGTTCTGGACATTCACTTCTGATTCCCTCAACAAGTTTTGAAGTTATGTTGGTCTTCAGATGACAGATCTACCACATCAAGTGAAATGTGAACACTACTGTTTATATCACTTGTGGTGATTTTACGCAATTTTACTCTTATTTTTCTCATCCTTACATTATTTTTGTAGTTTCGATTTTTTCTTTCTTTTTTAAACCACACATCACCATATTTTTGCTTGAAACCGTGGCAGAACATTTGTATTAGATCTAATGGAACTTTTGGAGTTGATAACAGAACTCCACTTTGCTTCTTATTCCTTTTAAACTTACTCGAAGTTTTTGCACTAAATGCTGCCATTGTGCTAACTATTGGAGAATAGGCTTCATTATCTTCGAATGCAAGAAAAATCGCCTTTTCGGCTCTTTAGCATTTTGAAGGTCCCTTCGGCTGGGATTTCTAGATTACACCGATACCGTTAACACTAGCTGTAATGGAACACACTTCAGTACATTTGGCCTCCCGTAGTGTCAAACGTCTAATGAATACAACACTATTCAGTTATTCCATCAACGGACAGCAATTAAAAACTATCAAGACTGAGATTTCCAACATAAAATGTTTAAGAAGGAGCTAGTGTATTTTCTTTTCCTTCCGTCTTACAGATCTTTGATCCCCCGGTAATTTATCTTTGCTTCTAACTAAATACATAAATGATGTAAAATATAAATTACCTTCCGCTTACACGACACCAGATATACATCAGAACCAAAAACAAACTTAGCGAAAGAGATCTGGAATCACTTTCCTCCTTTTAAACGGTTTTAAGTAAAACAACTTTAGAAAGACCACTACCAGCTAACCCATATTTTATTTTTTTGTATGATACGTATGCCGGTGTACATGTTTTCTCATAATCCCATGTGGAATGATTAAGTCACAAACATGCTTCAGAGGTTTAGAGAAAAAATGTGTTATGCTTTGCGCCGTGAATCATTTCTTAAATTTCGGTGAATATTTTGGATTTGAACTATTTCCTCACCGGCTCTTTTGGTTTTTGTGTTATTTTCCCCATTCTTACCAAAAGAAACTTTAGGATTCTCCTCGAATGCCACCATTTGTTTTATGATCTTGGGTCTCTATCGCAACCAGTCTGCAAAGCATGGTGTCACCCGGCACTGTACAGCTCACAAGTTTTCACAAGTTTTCAGTTCAATATCTCGGTCCTTTATTTTTCAAATAAACCAGGTCATTACCCGTTTATCAATCAGTACTCTTCATGAATGCTTGCATGGGTAAATTTATGCCGACAAGCGTTCAGCTTTGCTCTATTATGGTAGCGTTTTAGTTGAGTAATCACTTTACGTTACTTTGAAAACTCAAAGTCACTCGGTAACACAATATCAGAATATTGTTCATTATCTTCAATGAATGCTAAAGATAAAAAATGTACAAGACGTCTGTAGTTAAAGAATTCTTTATTTTGACGAAAATGGCATTCAAGATGTCAGAAATCCCATCTGCACTACTTGCACCGTTCTCAATTATTTCACTAGAAATATCACTGGCACAGGTTTATATTTGTCGATTAACAATATAATGAATTTATCACAGAAAATAATCTACCCTCGTTAAATGTTTGAAACTCCAAGGCAATTTCGACTAATTAGAGCTAATTGATTCCAATAGATGGAGAACCCCCGCTTTCAAAATAGCTTCATTATAAAAATATATCTATGATGGAATCAAATACATAAAAAATTATCAAACCGAAAAAATAAAGATCGTTATTATGCAGACAGAATTAAATTCTCACTTCTCGGTTTGAATATGGTTAAATATCAACCTCTTTTGCATTTTCAATCCCTAATAAAAGCATATTGGCTCGCTGCAAAACACTACGTCCAACTCAGGCATTTCATTCATTTTTCTTTACTTTAAAAGCAGCGTTTTGATTTCACAGGTGTAGGTAATGAAAATAATAAATTGGCTTGAGTACCAGTTGCCTCGATGAGAGAAAAAGTAATTGTCACAGTAGTTTTCACAATAATGGTTAGCTATCGTTTGTGTATACTTTTCCTCATTGTTGTTGATTATTGGGGTGATTTAATTAGAAACTCGGTCTTGTCCAGCGCTCATCGGGGACGAATATGTAATGCACAACTATCAAGTCTTTTTAACCGCTCTCTGCTACGCTGACCAATACGGAGTTGCTGGTCGAGATACCGTTCACCCGGGGCGTGCTTCATGCTTTACTCCTAATTGACTTAATCCGACATTGAGACTATTGACTCTAGCTGCGACCTAAGTTAAAGCTGTTAGACTTCGGAATGTGAACGCACGCCCTGCACGCCTCGCCAGATAATTCCAGCCGCTGTGGTCGAAAGAGCAAAATATTCGGAAAAAAGCACGCTCATTTTTACATCCAATTTAAAACTGACATTCCTCAACCACTTTTTGTCCTATTCCTTGATCTTCCCCTGTCTTCCTCTCACAGCCTCGAGGCGCGGGATACGACCTAGCCAAAGGTCAACGATCATTGTTCTCGTTTGATATTTGATTTATAAAGGCATGGACAGTGTTCACTAAAAACAGTGGTGTGAATCAAGCGCACTGCATCAGTGCTACCATGAGGGATTTCTTTTGTTTCCGATATTTCGTAGATACTAACATGCATTGTTCATACTGACATAGTATTCCCGAATTTAGACAGATGAAACAAGAGTGTTCCGCGGAAGGAAAAAATCCCGTGATAAGCCGTAGGCGATCGAGAACAAATTAGGCAGGAGAAAAAGACGTAATGCTGGGATTGCACTACCAATTAGGTAGCGTGTGTTTGTGCGTATGTAGGCGCGTGTGTGCGTGCTTGTGTGCAATTGATGGGGAATGGTTTCACTTTCATGCAGATAACGGACACATATGAGGAATGAACCAGGCAGGGTAAAACTACTCGATCATGGTCCGTTGTGGGCTCAGTATTCGGCAGAACCAACCTGCAGGCAAAATCAATACTTTAAACGTAACCCAATAGTATCAAACAAAACACAGTTGCGCAGTTTTTGAAGGCTTGTAGTGGCTGTCAGAAATGCGGTTGGAATGGTTAGTAAAACTCATTTATGGCACGTTCTATGTATAATTGTATAATTAATGATGTATAACGTATATATTTATATATATAATAATGTATAATTTGTAATTAATAATTAGGAACGAGTTAATTTCACACAGAAAATGAAATAGCAGGATGAAAATGTTAGTGGAAATGTGTCATTCTGAAGATAAGGAAAATTAGTTTGCACATTGATCATCTCAGCCGTGATCGTTAGTTTCATTCCGGTTTGCATCACAATTTCTAAAATGCATGATCAACTGTTTGTTCGGATAATGTGGTGGTGAAATCCCTTCTTCTCTGAACAAAGTGTATGAATTCTCATAAATTAAATCCAAGACACGTAAAAATTTCACCATTGTGATTTTAAAACAATACTTTAGAATTTTCAGTTTCATTTTGTTCACGCTTGATAATTTGATGTCAATAATAGGGGGCTAATAGTGAGTAGCAGTAAAATAACGGATTCACAATGTTCAGCTACTCCGAATGGTTCTAATAAAATGGCACATTTACTGGGCACTAAGAGTTTGTACAATCTCAGCTACACGAAACCAAAGAGATAATAATCAATGAATATGTTGCGAGGCGTGTTCATATGAAAAAAATTAGGAATCATTTTTCAAGGTTCTAAAAGCAACGAACGTCAGATACATCCTCATAAAAATCCAGCAGGTTATTGATGACGACAACGGTGATGGTTTTATTGTTTTCTTATTTGAAAGCTCGCTGAAGCCATCGCATATTTGTAACCAAATAATAAATAGAAAGTTGACTTCGGATTGCACAATACGTATTTGACATGAGAAGTATCAAAACAAAATACTGAAGGTGAAATCTCACATGCAGACCAGAAGTAGCACATGATAGACATATACCAGATAAGTCGTAACATACTGTGAACTACATTCAGGTTGTAAACTGCATAACTATGATGATTTTTTACCTTTAAATATTCACAGTAGAGCAGGGGTTATGAAAAGCCATAATCTCAATTGCAACATCATGCGCACCATTGCTATGGTCACGTAAGACAACACAACTCTTCTGAGCAGAAATGACGGTATTCTGTAAAACTGTGAGAGCAATACATCGCTCACGTAACCACGGTCTAAATATAAATCAATGAGCTTTACTAACATACCTAAGTTGGGGATTTGACGATCAATGTCATTCAAATGATTGGTTAATCAAATAGAACTAATATCTGAATTTCCAAATGGAAATTTTTTTATAGCAAAATCAATGTAATCGATTCTAATGAAAAAATCGGGATTTGATCATGTTGCAGCTCATTCGGGATGTCACATACTCCCTCTAGCATATTTGTCATCCTTGGAACCTCTTCAAACAACGTCAAAATCGAAAAGTTGTAAGCACTGCCAGTCGAGTTTAGACTATGGGAACTTGTTCGGTCTGTTGTCATACAGTAGACTTCTGTATAGTTTCCGGGCTGGGATAACTGTGTATTGCAGACTGCGCAAAACACACGATACATTAACCCTTCTATTGTATAACAAGTCAAACGGTTTAAAAATATATAACCGTAGTCTCACAGTAGACCGATTTGAACTAATACAGGAAGATATTATTTTGTATAGCACAGCGTTTAATGTTGAAGAGTACCAACCGATGGCTCATTTATTGAATGCCGTTATTTTTACAAGCAGCGCTTTCGGTGGCTGAAAAAGAAAAAAATGATCATTGCGGTCGAAACGATTTATATGGATCATTACCGTCTGTACAACGGTACAACCAGCTCCCAGGACAACGTACTACAATGGAATTCCATTGTTTGGATGGAAATAGTCATCTTTCGTATTTTTTTGCCTTGAACAGAATTTTGAACACATTCCATCTGAGGACTCCAAAACGCAGTCGCTCCATTTCGTGAACGCCTGCTATAAAATTCATCATTATTTTGTTGTCCATGACTGCTGGCAACCCATTATAAAGTTGTGAGAAAACTGCTTGCACCTGATACGGCATAAATCTGTTAACTTGTGCTACGTTGGAGGAGATGCAAATGCATAAATTAATGAACATTACCATAAAGCTGAATATAAATATTCCTAAAAACTCACCCACTTTAATTAAAAGATAAAATAATCGGTCCTATTTGTGCATGGTTTAGAATCTATCGCTCCATAAAGGGAATGATTATTTTCTGTTTTCTCAAGCATCTTCATTCTATAATTTATGCTGTTTACAATACAAGTAAACTAAACTAAACCGGAGGGTTACTGAAGAAACCAGTCGAGATGAAAAAAATGTGAACGAGCTGCCTTGTAAAAGTCTTCTTTCAAACGTGTTTAAAATCTTTTTAATACTGAAAACAACAACACGGTGAAGTACCCTTCCGTGAACTGATTGGGTCAAATTCGTTTTCTGACAATTTTATGACCAATCTGAACTCCGTGTTTGTTCAGAATTTGTTCAGGTAGGTAAAAAGAATTGATAATATATTCGGTCGGAAGCCAAATTTTTCCAGCACTTCAATATTATTAGACCATTTATTCTTAAAATAACTGGAATTTTACTGCAATAAATTTCGTGTGCATATCAAATCAAATGCACCTGACATAATGCCGCATACCCTGAAAGGCAAAAATTGCGGTTCAGTGTTTGAAATAAATTCAAATGCAATGATAGAGGACTTCGCTGACTTTGTGTTTCTTCAATATCTTTGCTTTCGGTAAATTGCTTTACGGCCTAATTTTATGTGCACTGCGTTTTTGCAATTATTTAAAATCGATTTGTAACAAAAGCCCCTGTATGCATGATACTTCAAACTTGGCGTTTACTATTCAATTGCAAAGGTTACCATGGGCATATTCAACTCATGTCAATCGACATTTCTATTTTTATTACCAAAAAAACAGATTTCTTTACAGGCTCACAGACACTGAAGTAGTGATGATTCGCACTGATTGTTCAAACAAAGCTTATCGCACCACTCGAGATCAGAACACGTGGTGGTATTGGTAAACCACTTCTTATTTTTTATTCGAAAACTGCTAAATTATGAACCACGAAGGAATTGAAGCGTTAGCCTATTTTGCACTGTTATTATGAAAACAAAGAAATTCCAAAAAAAGTAAATTTTAGCAAAGCATAATGCGCCGCTCATATGAAGGTATCCCTCAAAGAAGACAGGATTACAA
>UZAN01041313.1:14086-42981 GCA_900618425.1 Echinostoma caproni | reverse complement strand
GCTCATATGAAGGTATACCTCAAAGAAGACAGGATTACAAGAATGCATGTTTCAAAGTGAAGATTATGTATTTGCAGTTGGTCTTGTTGCTCATCGTATGCCAAGTTTTTCTGCCCGGTGTGCTCTAACCGAAGAAGGTATTTGATTGACTCAAGACTTATCACATCTTTCCGAAACCTGATGAGCATTAAGTAGGCTAGAAAATAGGTTGGCATATTTTTATTTTAGATAACGTTGGCTCTTGGAAGAATGGCAATATCAATGATACTTTTCTAATATAACCTTAAACAAATGGGTTAGGGAAGCCTTTCCTCATTTTGCTTTTATCAAACTAAAGCAGACACCCGATGGACTCAATCGACCTTGTTATCATATGTCATCTCACCGCTCGGCGTGACTTTTCTCTTGTCCCACATGCATTCAGCAAAATATACGTTGGTTATCCTTTCGACATTAGTCGTATTATGCAGGAACAACCAACTCAGCTGTCGAAATCCCATATCCCACACAAATACCAAAACCGTTAGCACTGTAAGATTAATTAAACCAAGAAATGATGCTTTTTCCTTCTTTGCCGTAAGCGTGTGAACCTATTGTGTGCAAATACCACTTTTATATTTTAACTGCAATCTCCTTGGTACCCTACATGTTGTGAAATCGGTGCTAAAGATGTAAAAACGTTTTCGAAAAGTCCAGTCATGACCAACAGTTTATTTATCAGCGTTCTTTCTTGCCAATCTGGGTCTCGAACAAGTAGGAACTAGCGTGTTTCTAAACGACCGCAAAAGNGCAAAAGCGGATTATCTATCACATTCAAAATAGTGCTTAGAATCCCAAAAGAGAATACATCAAACTGATATGCATGCATATGCATGTAGCATTTAAACCCGTCGTTTTAAGTTAGTAGCACCGCAAATGACATAGTAGGTAGAATAATTGTCATATGTGTTGACGTTCATATTGTTCTTACTTGAAATTCATTGTTTCTAAATGCATAGATACCACAAATCGCATAATGTCTGGTTTTGAAACCAGACAAGTTAAATGATAATGCATTTACCTGAACAAAACTCCGGACGATTTCAGAATTTAAATTCCACGCAATCCTGCCCTTTTGAGACCTAAATGCCTTAAACATTATCTTTCTGCAGTTCATCATGTCCGACGTCTATCAGTTGAGATTTGTGGAAATCCAGTTTTGTGTGCGTAATCATGAGCCAAATTCCGCACTGATCCAGGCAGAACACTAAACGGATGCGGAATTGGATGCTGGAAACCAGAATTGTTAATATGGTAATTCGAAAGTATCGCGCTCTCCAGAACATTTCTGGGAGCGAAAATATGTCCCCTATCTCATTTGATGAAGTCACGTGTTCAGTGGTTTATAAGCTGCATAATAAGCTGAAGAAATGTAGAAATAATGTCAACTTTGTTTGTATCGTTTTTAAAAAGCAGAAAGATATTACCGAAATAAAATGAATAATAGACGTATAGCTTTATATCACTAGTAAGACAATTCGAACAAGCACACACGGGATTTCCTTTTTTATGTTTTGCTTGAACATACATGAAAATGCCGTCCTTAAAATACCATAGAATCAAGAAGAAACACCATGATCACAGGATGTGTTGAATTCAGCTGTTTGATGGCAACTTTAATACGTTTGGTTGCAACGTTGTCAGGTTTGGGGAAAATCAATCGCATACAAGATAAATTAGGCAATGCAGAGATCCAAGGTCACAAAACCGAACCAAATCGGTCACGGAAGCAGAGAACGTAATCAACGGAAGAGGAACAGTCACGCCAACGAGCGCAGCTTGAGGCTGGCCACAAAGTCGATCTGTTTGCACAGGTCGGGTCTGTAACGTCTATTGCCAATTACCTGAGTAAACTATAGTATATGACTGCCCTTCTGGTAAATCAAGACAAGAAATGTGTTTCTGAGTCAGTTAAATTCTCTGCAATCCAGTGTGTGACGGACGAGTGAACTGGACGGAATCTTGGATCCCTTAAGCGCCAAATTCTTCTATACATACGTTCTCGTCATAATAATCAATCATCTCCTAGATCCTCGGCAGCACTTAATACTACAAGTAAGTCGAAAAGATACAAAAAAGAAGATGTAACTGAAGAGTTCATCGAGGCAGGATTTAGTGGGCAATCGCTTTCTGTAGTGCAGCACGGTTGGCGCAGTATTATTATAGGCTCTTGCAAAATTTTGTCTGAAACTGCAGTGAATAAGTCTATCACTTTGATCACCCTCAAATTACGGGGGGCAAAAACGGCTTTTACCCACAGACCATCTGCACTTCTCCAAAACCTTGGTTTGATATCCATTTTGTCGTAGTGTCGTTGATATTGCAATGAAGATCTGGCTCCAATATTTCACTGTAGCATATCACCTGGGCTTTGTAGAACAAACCATATACCGACGATTGTTTTCATCGTGTTGGAGAGAAAAGTTTTCTTACTTTTATTAAAATGTAAAAGGGAATTGGTTTTATGAAAGATAATCACTTTTCTCACCTGGAATCCTATCTCTCCTTGATGTGCTCGTTAGCATTTGATATCTCACAAAAAGGAATGGTTCAAATAAGTTAATTACATGAAACAGATGATTTTTTCACAAAAGGATTCCCCTATTTCCCTAAAAAGAACGAGAAACAATACCTGATTGCTTGGTTGTAACATTCAGTTCATGATAATATGTGGGCAGACAGTTTTGCCGATGTTCTCGCCGAATGGAGGATCCAAAACTCGTGAAATCCTCTGGCATCAATTGTAAATCAGTAGAATCTACTGATTTCCCCTTACGATCCCGGTCATCTTCACCACTGGGTACACCGTCACAACTTTTCCGGTCTACAAATCAATCTATTGAGCATTATATGCCTTCAAGTTTCCAAACACGCCCTGTTCTTTTGTTCTTTCCAGTGGAAGAGTCACCGCCAAGCATTTTACATAATTCCTATCGATAAAACAAGTAAATCGCGGTAATCACCTCAACGTACCTCCGACAGTCTTTTTCTAACTTTAGAAATCTAATAAGGGTAATGTCTATTAAATAGCTTTGACTTGCCATCAACTTTGTGTTATTCAGTAGATATAAGTCGTAGTTCGCGGAGATCAACTGGCTGGTGTACAAAGAATTCAAGACTCTCCACTCCATGGGACCCTTGTGATTGATGGTTTAAACGTGATTCAATCCAAAATTAAAAGACATTGGAAGTGGTTTACTACCGCGAGTAATGCAATATTATTCTCTTGGGTGTGTACAATATCGAAATTTTTTCTTTATGGGGCGAGTTAATTGGTTATTTTCGTTTATTCTCTCTGGTTCGTACATTTTTTCTTATGCTGGCATGAACTAAAACAAACAGACGCATCAATTCATGCCACATGTTGAAGCGAATAACGCAGTTTACAATTGTCCCAGCATTGCACATTGTCTGTGCAATGCCCTTAGCACCGTCCACAAGTAAACCATGTCGTGTGCCTCAATTCACGCATAAACGAATAAAATCACATTACAGGGTGGTGGTATTTAAGTGGTTTGCAATGGATATGTAACAACCACGGCCGCCAAAGAAAGCACACAACAACCATAAATTTGGGTAAATAAGAAGAAAAATAACGATCTATAATCATGTGAGTATTCTATAATATTAGTTGATACTAACTGCTTTCAATATTTATTCAATAATGTAAAGAATACTTCTCTTCCGGGTGTACGTATTTGAGAACATGGGTCTGTCTTGACAGTCGGAACAAAAAACCAAGCCACCTGGATTTGAGCTTGAATACCACCGTAATGGTTGCAACCAATGCTGGAGACCCGTATTGTAAAAACAACCACGATTGCGATACTGCTTTAAATAGCCTATTTCTTCGTTTAGTATAAACCCACTTGTTGCACACTACAGCTACTAGTTAAGCAATGATAAGACTCAACTACGTCCAAACAGATGTTCAGAGATTCGCAGTTTTTCAGTTCATGCTTCGTTTGCACTAAGAACGACGAAAAATCACTTTTTACAGTGGATTTCATCCAAATGTGCGTACCTGCATTCAGAATATCAGATATAAAGAAATTCAACGTTATCTGTCACAGATATATGAATATATATGGATAAATATATGAGGTTGGTAGTAGAAAACGGTTCGACCCCATCAAATTTAATTTTTTAACATTTATGCAGTTTCTGGATAAGTCATGTCCGATGTTGAATTCATTCAATTACCCCCAACAGTTGGGGTCAGAAACAAGGATGAGTTCGCTGCCTCGATTGTGGTCGTCAGTGATCAAGAGGAAACTGGCAAATGTTGCTGAGCAAACAACTTGGTGGACTCCCTGCAAATGCGACTGCCTCCAGTGCTCAAAAATGAAGAGCAAATTGAACATTGACAAAATAACAGTGCAATACCTGTATCAAGCCTATGAGTCATTTATATAAATAAATTCTAGTCATGTTTTTTTTACTCGCGCTTGGTTATTTTACAATAATTCGCCAGCAATCATCGTCAAAATCGAGAAATCGTACATATTCATTACATTTGACTAATAGAAGTAAACCAAAAGTGGATATCAGTACAGATATGTGGCGTCTGATGAGGGACAATATAATATTCAATCCCGTGAATGAGACTCGAAGCACTAAGCGTTCGGAGGAATACAAGTGATGGAGATTAGGATATTGCACGAGTTTAATCAATACATATATATGTGTGTATAACCTTTTGAACTGGATTTTCGTAATAAGCAGATTGCTCTTTCATTTTCATCGCAATTCTACTGGCATTTTACATAGTTTTTCAATGAGTGTGACGGATTGTTCCACTGTTCATACCGGAGTAGTTCTTCACAATTTCAACTTCCACTGTTAATTATCCTGCAGGGTTTCTGTCGTGCCCATACCTCACATTTGTCTGCTTTGACGGTGAAACCTATCACGTTATTCTAAAAGCATCAAAAGTGAGCGCTTGTTTACTATTTTTCCCAAATGCTTTGATGTGTTATAACATGCGTCATTGAAACAACATTGCAAAATTCCGGTCGTCCATACTTTGTAATGCATTACTACGTATGCAAAGTAAATAAATTCGTTCTCAATCAGTGTGATTACACAAAGATGACCCACAAAAATAATCCCATTCAGAATTTTCGACCTATCAACGGAAATGCCAAGTTGCCCACATGGTGATGATAGAATCTACTCGATGCCACATATGGTAGAGGTTAAACCATCTTTTAAAACATACTTCTCTCTTTGGTCTATTCTGTACCACCTGTACAGTGTTATTGTGGCTTTCTTATTAAAATTTCTGTGTTCAGTGACGTAACTAAGCAGATGTACTTAATGGGGTATAAGCAAATCACTGTGTATACCTTTCATTCCATATTTATGAAAAGTTTCAGTAAAAGTGACATGCTACAGACGCGTACATAAGTATGAAGTATTGTTATGGATAATGTTTGTAACTGAGCAATAACGTACATTTCATTTAAAAGGGATGGCAAGCATCAACCATCTGGTTGAATAAAACACATGATACAAAGATTTTCTTATTTACAGAGATCATTAACACAGCTTAAAGTTCATAGGACACCAGCGATGATTACTGTGAAACTTCAGATTACGCAGAGAGATGGGAACGCTAGTGTGTTAACGCAATGTGTAAAGGATGGTAAGGGTTCACCGAATTGTTTACAAGCAGCTGTGGGATGAGTATCTGACAGTTTTGCTATTTATGAACATATATTGAACGGTGAGAAAATAACTCAAGAGGAAGTGTAATTGGTAAAACACATTGATGCACTAGTAAGAAATACTTGATTGGGAAATCAAAAACTGCCTGAGCTTTTGAATTTGCCACACTTTTCCAATGCCGTCAATCCTCCGGACTGACCAACCGATGTCTTCATTTAAAGTAATATCAGTGTGTTTGAGAGTGTTCGTGTTACATAAAATATTCACACACCTAAATTTGATGTTCGTACAGAAAACGACTTTACTTGGAGTCACGCATAGATCCAATCAAGGAGTTCGATTTGTGACTACCGGTGAAAAAAACAATCACTCGCGGAAAAGATATCAGTTGGCACATTTCAAAAATGATAAAAGAAATTAAAAGATTACTGCAAGTGTATTTTGAAAACCAGTTTGGGTACAATGCATCTCTTTGCAGTACTCTGTTTTTTATGATCGAGTTTTTTTAATGAAATTCCCAGACATTTTTATTTGAGACTATCAATCATTAAAGAAATCAACTTACGTAATGAATTTTAAGCTGGTTCAATCTGCCTATAACAACTTGTCAATAAATTTAGTAATTTAATAATATTGGTTGTACACGTTTGTTCACAAAACTGAATAACCCCATGTGCTATATATGTGCCTGTTTGGTTAAAGTCAGCTATTGAGAACATTAAATAAAATGTCAACATCTTTCGACCTTTATCTTCTTTCTATATTGATGAAGTGCTTCGAAATAAATGTGCTGATAAAACATTACACCGTACGGAGAGTCGTGTAAATTGTTTCTATCATGCTTTGCCATCCTCCTTTATCGCATATGCAACTGCACATGCAACTTTCAAACAAAAACTGTTTGAAGAAATACATCTATAGGAAAGGCAAGAGGCGATGTAAAGGTTCAAATTCTTGATCTTAGAGGCGCTGACCGTAATTTAATTATTTAATTATAAGCGATATACGCACCACTGGCTAGGGATAAGAACGAAATAACCTTTATTTGAATGTTCCTTGGTTGTGGGCAAATTGGGGTACGACGATTGATCAGAACTAAGAAGAACATTGAGACTGCTGCAGGTTCTCAATGAGTTACTCTGAGCCATTGAAAGCCACAATCAATTTCACTTGTTTACGGGGACTTTTCTATTTCCTTGCAAAATAATTGGTTTCCACCATATCAAGATGATTCGGCTGAATGGAGACAGATAGCTGAAACGAGTCTGATTCTTTAAGAATAGTTTGCATAATTTGTAAGCAGGTATTTTGTACAATTCCGAAAATATATTTGCCAAGCAACTCAGTTTTAGTTTGAAATTAATTTTCATGCACTATCGGGTAGAAGGACTTCAGCATAAATTGTGGAATACAGTGTATAACACAATGATAAAAAAATTGAGAAGGTGATCATCTTCGTGAATTTGCACTTTTAATTTGAACAACAAACCAATCCCTAGCAGAACATGTTTCACTTTGTCTATTGGCAAGAGGTCTCTAGTAAATGAGGCTTTCAGTCTATTAATCCCTTCTTCACGTGGTCATCATTACAACGGTTCAGAGATAGTCATCATGCGTTATTCATTCATCTCTTCTAGCTCTATATATCCTCGAGCAGCCTCTAATAAGCCGCAGTCCCCTTGCCGAACACTTTTCCGAAGTTATCTCGGATATATGCTCAAGTCTCGTTTTTCCTAGTTGTTTAAATCTGTTCACTTACAAAACTTCAAATTACATTACTGGTTCATTATTTGGCTGGTTATGTATGACTTGCCTGGAAGGACAACAACCTTGCAAAAGATATATTGTTTTGTAATTAGTAGTATCTGAATGGTCTTCAGTGGACTGGCTCTGAGAAAGCTTGTCATCCAAATTCAACCGATGTTGTAAGCGGAATTATTGTGAAGAGCATACATATAATTGCATATATATATATGAAGAAAATGCACATTTAGAGTGCAAACTTATGCATGAGGGAACAGACGAAAGAGTTCAACATACACGTAGGTGACGAGCTACAGTATCCAAAGAAATGCAGTGCACTTGAAATAAAAAGGCAACTGTGAATTCATGAGAAAGATGTGTAAATGCATATTACAGGGCACAAAAATCATTTATTTTTGATTTTACCGTATGCGCTTTGATGGGTCTTCAATTAGTTATTTCATACTTACTGTCTATAGGACACGGACTTTCAACAACCATACATCATTTGTAATAAGCATTTGTATGCTGACCCATAGATCATGATGTCCCCAACCGACAACCATGACCATCATTCTTGTCTCAACCAAAGCAAGAAGCACTTACCACACCCAATGACAAAGCTGTCTTCCCTATACGCGATGCTTTATTCATAAACTTACTGGGGTGTCTGTTCTACCAGGTTCGCTTAACACATTCAGATAACGGTCAAGCGGTTTTCTTTTTCATTACACACCACTGTGTGATGAACAGTAGACGGAGCGAACCCCATAGCCGCGAAGACATGTGGTGTGATGATGGTAACCGGCAACCTAAGCCCCGGGATTTAGAGTGGAGAACCACATAAGGCCCCCAGAGGTAAAACATGTTATTGAAACGGACGACAGCAAAGCTGACTACCACCAAATTTGGGTGGTGGTGGCGGTGGCAGTGCTGAAACCTCCGACCACAAGGTTCAAAGCACAACGGTAACAGTGATTAAACCATTGTGTCACTACTACCCAAGCACACACATATCATGGGCAATTGATTAGAAACGGTGTGGGAAACGCCTTTGAAGATGTCAGCAAGCAGCACTCCGCAAAGACACTCGTCATCGTTCACCGGTAATGTTTGCCCTACACAAGTAATGCTTTCAAATAGCAAGCCAGGAAACAATGAACCGCTGCAATGTGATTTCTGAACAAACCTCAAGATGATTATACACGTGTTTTAGGTTGCGAGAACTAGTCTATATTTAATTATTCGTGATGGGAACTGCTCATCAAAACTATCTGCAACCGACATCAAGTTATTGAGGCATATAAAACTATAGATTATCTCTAGCTGAACACCAGAGAGTGAGATTTCCGATAAAAGCACATAAAAGCCTTGAAAAAGGAATTTACATCTGGAGGCTACAAAGCACAGGCTCAATTTGAATACCCCGATTTTTGTACTGTTCAAAGACTGTTGAACGACATATGTATTCTCATCCAGTATGGTGACGTCATCATCATTTTCCTGGTCAGGAACTCTGTTTACTGAGGGAAGTTTAACTCCACCGCTTGCTAGTCTGGAGAAAGCGTTCTATGGCAAATTAGAAGAGGAATGAGAGACTGAAATTGTGGATGGGACGAGAAAGCAAACAACGTGTCTGGTCTACCGGATAGCAGGTTGATTTTCCGATATGCACTTGCATCTGCATATCATTGCTGATTGGAGCAGAAAAAGTTATTATTCCTATACATCTGACCACTTAATTATACCTTCTTTTTCCCTCAAGAGTTAAGTACACCAAAGAATAACAAACATAATGGAAGCGGAACATGCCACCTTTCGTTGTATAACTAACAGCTTTCACGAAACCCATAGTGGCGTTAAATTGAATTGACAAGCTCCCAAAGGGACGAGCATAAGGCATCCAAATTATTTTTCCACAATTTTTCGACTCGACAGATATAAACTGAATAGAGAAGGTAAACTACGAACAAAGATGTCAAAATATTTTTAAACAAGTCTTCTATAGTTTCATTTAGATCTAATGGCATCTCAAAAATGGTGGATTTCAACGCTGTATACATCAAACATTTCCTTCTAAAGCGCAACTTTGGAGTGAATTATAAAACCTGAAAAAAGCGACAAACCACCATGGCACAACCGTAAGCTTATATATTTGACTGTTTAACAATAATTATTGAATGCGTGTGTTACTGCCACCGCCATCCATTCAATAACCGCCTTGGTTGCAGCTTGGCAAAAGACAACTCTGATGGGCTAATTTGATGAGGCCGTGTTTTTCGTACATAGATAAATATATCAAATTGATGAAAGACATACCTTCATATATAGGAAAATGTGTAAGAAATTACTCAAAGCAATATTGTAATCGCATATTGATAGATATGTTGTGAAATGGTATATTTTTACTCTTGTAAATTCGTTGTATTCCGCATATAAACACAAACACACTATTCGTTAAAATTACATTGTTAACAATAAAAGTGTAAATCTCTGTTGACAAATGATGAAAATAACGTCGAAGGGGTTACAAAAACAACCTGTTTGCGTATAAGTCCAAAATGGCAACTAGAATTTTATGTGAGACCAAAGCAAGCAAAAATCAAATAATGTTACGTAATTTGCACTTATTTAGCAATTACAAACAGCAGTTAGCGAGGGACGCTGAAAGCAAATGGAGAATCCTAACACGCGCAATGCAGCTTTGGATTCTGAATACGTAGCAGAATAAAGTTTACTTATGACGATCGGTTGAAGACCTGTTGCTGAATAATGTGCTTGCCAGTGCAAAGCATGACTTCAGGCATGGTTGAAAACAGCCTAGCAGAATAACACCTGTAATTACGAGTACCGTGGACGGCGGTTAAAATACCACTTAATTACATAAAAGAAAGCAGTGCACACATAAATCGTTCACAAATATAAACTAAACTATCCTTTATCCCTTAACTAGAATCATAATGTTAATTTGAATGTTCTCAGGTATGCGGTTTTCCGCGATGCAACGTCAGTGACAGGTGTTAACAAAATGCCGAGGCATAGGTTTTCATTAGAAGAGCATTATTACTCAACTACAACAGAGCGTGGAGCGGAGAAGGTGCGGTTTGATCACATTTTATTGACTAAGTCCATTTTGACATGATTTACATTTAACTAATTCAGGATAACTTCACTTAACATCTGATATATGTTACTCGTCGATAATGAATGTTAAAGTGTATCACATATGTGGTGAAACTGCACGTGTTTTTCATGTAAAAACTTTTGAAATTCGGCGGATAGTTGAAATGAAACAGGCTATGTTCATCAACTATGGGGGATTTTAATTCCTCTTGGTTACCTGCAGTGAGTAGATACAGCTCTAAGGTACGTGAAATAGCAACAGAAGAAGTAAATCATTGTCTCACGGTAATTTAAATCTCTCAGTTTATTGTCACCTCAAGAAGACGTACATCTGCGAAAAAAGGTTCCAACTGTTTTCAGAAGTAGATAGTGATGAATTTAAGAATAGGACTAATATCAAATTAAACGATGTGGAAAATGGCATACGTCAACATCAAATCTTACTTTGATTTTTATTATTCATTCTACGCTGTCGCTTGATCGAGGCACGAAGATGTTTTCAGTCAATGAAAATTTCTATACAGTTTTGTGAACCACGGACTGTCGTTAATCAATATTATGCGTAAGTCTCCACGATAAATCTCAAAATACTCATATTCAAAAGATTAAGCTGTCAAAATCTTTTAGAATATAACCCAGTGGAGTACTGAAAAAGCACAATTCACTTTTTCAACTCTCAATTTGATGTTTCAGGGGAAATTTTCCCAATATTTTACTTGAAAGGAAAAATAGTTGGTTTTGACGGCGTCATTGATTATCTTTGTATATAAATCGGATAACAATATAGATGAATTGCCTTGTTCTGGAAAAAGGCAATAACTGCGAACCATGCAGTTCTTTATGTTTCTCGATTTCGTTTTGCTATCAATTTGATGACTCAATCAGCTCAAGTATTCATCTCACAAGCGCATACTGTTGAAGAATGTGATCAGCACCGCAGATCAGATTACAGCAGTTTATGGTGCCTTCATCATCCTTTTACTACAATTTACTTTTACTTTTTATGTTTTTCCATCACTCCATTCTCAATTATCGACCCATGTGAGTTTTACTTTTGGTTGCTATTTTCTCAGTTTTTCGCCGTTGGTTTTCTTCAAACTAATTAAGCAACCTTTTCATCTGCCACACACAATCGATTGAATGACTGTTTGGGATCGATACAGAGGAAGAAGTGTGGGACTTAAATTGACTCTCTGTTTATCAGGTTAGAAAATGCTCTTGCATCTGACGACGCGGTGAATCTGATGGCACACTGAAAAAAACTTTTGTTGCGGTTAGGAGATGAAATCCAAACCTATAGCCAATATCTATTCGGAATAACTTTTCCCGATTCGCTGACACAAAAAAGTATTGCTGTTGAGGGACAGTTTTCTCTTCAGCATAACATTAAGGTTTTATTCTGAAAATATAGGTTCAATTGAAGTTAACTTATCCAAGTTCACTGCAATTTTATTACAGTGCTCAACTATCCATTCGATTTCATTTCGATCAGTTTGCGAATACGGTAAAGTAAAGTGCGGTAAAGTGTAAAGTGCGTTTGAACCACCATATTCTACATCTCCAGGTGAATATGTATCCGCGAGATCAAATAACACTCACTGGCAGTTGTGCTAATCGTAACCTTATCTTCAATTTAATGACGAGCAGTGTGTATTACTACGTTTTTTTCAAAATAACCCGTTTGGTTTCATGGGTAAAGCGGAGTGAATGCTGTCAGGTTGTGAATTTCTGACATTCTGAGTGCTTCGGAACTGTCATGTGAAAACCAACAAAGACCACTGAAGGACCTTTGTCCTAGCTGAGACAAGTTTACCGTATGTAATATTTTAATGTGCCAAAGGGTTTGAATCACTTGTCTTGGATGTGATATTGAAAGCCTTACGACTGGGTGGCACAACTTCACAAGGAGTGAAACCCACAACCAAAAACAAACAAAATCTTCGGTGCTCTTTTATTTTTATTCAACATATAAACACAATAATATAACCAAATATGTATACTAAAGTTTTGTTATCGCAGTTTAACGATGCACATAGTTGTATGTAACTGCAAGCAGTGTTTGTGTTAGTTTAAACGCAATTTGTTATGGATTTTGTGAATATATGTGTAAAAGGACGTTGCGGTGCTCGCTCTTGGGAGAGATGGAAATACGGTACGAGGATTGTGGTAAATAGGGTAAAAGAAAACTTATAAATTGTTTCATATAAGGTCTGACTTGCCTTGACCGATTTAGATACGATAAGCCAGGTGATCTGCTTCGTGTATGATGCATGTGTATTCAACTGGGGTAATCCAACCCAATATTGATAAGCTAATGGTGTCATTTGCCCAATATTCTCCCTGTCACTGCTTAAGGTTTCGTCTAAAAGAAACCCAAAAGTAAGCGATCTCAAGACACAAATGCGGTACTCACCGCTGATACGTTCCTTCAATTAAAATTTCACATATGAATCAAAAACATTTCCACACACCGTTAGTATTTGCCGGCTTCATTTTGGATGGGGTTCTGTTTCAAAAAGTGTTAGATATAAGCACTTCGGCAATTCAAGGATATTTCCTTGATTCGTGCACCTTCATTCTCTAAGGCTCATTCCGATATCTGTCGAAAGAAATCGGTCTGTCGGTGCAGAGCATGCGTCGCTTATTCGTAACTAAATATGTGACGTGTTTCACAGTGACCTATCAAAATTTTGGATTCCTGCATTCTGCCGTTAAAAATGCCAAATCAGATTCCATTGCGACATCTGAGCATATTTTTTGGCCTCTGCGTTTGGAGTTTCAATATGTGTTTGACCACACGGGAAAAAGCGGAATCACGACCAAAGATTGATCAAAGTACGATGTGAAATTCGGACCAGATAATGGTGAACCGCAATTGTTGGAGAAGAAATTTTCGACATCGCACTGGTAAACAGAAATCACATGACAGCACATATACAACCGTATTATTCCAATCGTTTTGGAGGTTTATGTTCAGATCCGTGTAAGATCTCAGCTTATATTGATATTGCGAGTTATATGCGAATACAAATGTCCGAAAACCAGGCCAATGGCTGCAGTGATGCCTGGAAAGATGAAAAACGTATTCACAAGTTGTACAGTGGGAGAAAAATCAGAGAAAAAGTGGAAAAATATTTCAAAATTCGCTTTCACAAAAAGCTTTTGAAACTTTTGTGAAGTGCTAAGCATTTTTCTAGTTTTCTAGTAAATTGCTTTGGTTAATCAATATAATCAAATGGTAAGTACTGTCTACCAATGAATTGTGCAAAATTAAACGGGTGTTGTTTCTCAATAAATGAAATACGGCAAAAAGCCTTTCTATTGGATGGTTTGGATTCATTTCTAAAAACAAAGTCAGGCAAGCTTCAGCAGAATTCATTCCTCAAAGTTCAAGCTTGATGGTGATAAATTTTTAATAGTCACACTAAGTATATTTGTTGAAACCAAAAATGCGATATTCCGTGATACTAGTGGAAGATATTGTTCGATTATATAATCCATGGAGTAAATGAATCGTGAACCAAAATTCTAGGAAGCAACGGACAGCTTCTTCGACTTGGTTGTGTCCCATCAGCTAATACATCGAACGAGCTGGGGATCGAACCCGGATCTCACGGGCAGAACGCGAGTATGCTACTTACCCGGTCACTGAGTTACTGACCAATCCCTTCTCCATGAGACCCAAAGAAGTTAACNCCTCTTTCAAGTGCTTCCTAGCATGCCATTTTCACGATGAATCCATCGTAAAGTTGGATTTTCATGGCCTCTCATTCTTAACTTGATATTCAGTGAGACTCATTGGCACTGGTATACTCGTTATGACGATTGCTCCCAGCATTATGATATTTTAATAATCATCAAATTTGGGTTTGTTTATTGAAATATAAGTGTACGTAAAATTGCCTGCAACCTGTAAGATAGTATCGATGGGGTTTACCGAAGTATTCCCTAGGCACCCCAACTGAACATAAGACTGAGTAGGTAATTCATAGAAATAAGGCCGGAAAACAGAAAACCAGAGTGACACCCCAGGTGAATTGTCAGCTCGCAGATAAATCATCACCATTAATGATGGTATTATCAACGGAGGGGGGGGGGTAATTAGGATCCGTTTACAAACCAAAAATGTGCAAAAATGGATTTGATCAGCATTAGTTAGTTAAATCAATTTGTGTTGCTTCATGAACATTAGAGTGTAATGATGAGAAAATAGGACAAATTGATCTTTTTTGTGAAAACTGTTCGGTAGGATTACCAAAAAAATCAAGAGATCATACAGGTAGATTATTCACAAATTTGGGATAAGAAATCATTGGAACTGATTTAAATAGGTATACCAGCGGATCATGTGAGACAGAAAAACTGCACAAAATAATTAATTTTAGCACAAATAACCAATCTCCGCTCTTGCAAAAGCTGCTCATTGACTGACCTAGGAATATATGAGGACTATTTAGATAACCAGTTGGCGGAATACTTTCATTGGGAGATCGAATTACCAAAGGTCTAAGAGTTTCTTATCGTCTTCATGCACTTACCAGTACTATATTTAAGTCTCCCCTTTTACGATGCGGATCCTAATTCAAAACGGTCTGCACTCATTTTAAAGCAATGGTATTCCACTCATTTGTGGAGAACAGTAACCTACGCACACACGAGAATGAGTTCCGAGAATTTCTCCTGTACTATTTAATAAAACAGTGTTTGGCATATGGAAAAATGCATCAACATTGTTGAAGCTTTCCATTTTATTACGTTCTATTAACTTTTCTACACACAATAAAACTGCAAGTATTGCAATGAGTGCTTTTTCCCCAAAGGTCATCGGAAAAGTCCCAAAAATCGATGTCCGTTTTGATCGTCGGAAAACCAATCGTGGAAACGATACATTGTATATCTGTTTAGGCAGTACTCAACACAGAATTGCAAACAATTGTTTCTCCTACACCACTTTCTAGTAACCCAGATGAATGGGACTTTTAAATTTGATGGAAATGTTTGTCATAACCGACGAAGAGCACTGGACAGCTGTTTAGTCCTGTTTGGGACTCGTCAACAGTGCGTACTTCCTGTATTCTTGTCAGGACTCGAATTGCGAACTCAAACCCATACCCTTGAGCTACATGGTCGAGAGTAGCAACCAATCGAATGAGCTAATCCAAGCATGCTACTCCAAAAATTGATCGAGCCATTCGCACAAGGAGATGACCGTCGACCGTGTAGCTCAAGGGTAAGTGTTTGAAGTCCAAATCCGAATGTTCGCTGTTCGAGTCCTGATAAGGACACAGAAACTACACACTTCTGATGAGTCCCAAACAGGACTAGACAGCTGTTTAGTGCTCTTTGTCGGTTATCCCAAACATTTCCGTCACATGTAAATGCATGAAGGTGAGGGGAATTAACGATCTCCCAAGGGGTGGAATCCACACTTAAGACCATCAAGAGTATATGGTGCCTCTAAGCAATCAAATGGGCTAATCCAAGCTTGCTACTCTAAAAAAGAATGGGACTTTTATTCATATTTATTATTGTGAAATTTTTCACCTATGAGTAGTCATGAGAACACAAAATGGCAAACTAGCTCGTTTTCGGTGCTACCTCAGCTGATTAAATACGGCATAATTTATAGCAGATTAAAACAGGTCGGGAGAATAGACGAATATCTGCGAAGGAAATCAGAGTTTAAAGGATAATTGATGTTCGTGTATCTGTGTGTGCGCGGAAAGTGAGAGACAGAGAGTGGTTGTGAATGGTTGGGTTGATCATAAATGGAGGTTACGTCGCAAGGTTGTTAATGAATGCCCAAGGTAAGACGTCTGTCTGATCGCATTAAGGAACATCACCCCGTTTGACTGAACCAGGGGTTGATAAGGTCCGGGGCGACGGTAATTAAAATCCATTCGACTGAGTTTAATCATACCGTCAATGTTCTTCAGGCTTTCCATCCTCTCTATACGGTCAAAGGTAGGTTATCCAAAAAGGTCAAGTTCAGAATTTTACCAACAGCCGGATGACCATCGAGGCGATGGGCATCCACTAACAACCTCGTGACGAAAATTCCTTTTATGATCAACCACTCATTCACCTACCCACCCATTCACAATCATTCTCTGTCTCTCACTTTCCCCGCACACACAGACACACTCACGAACATCAATTATCATCTATCATGAAACTTTGATTTCATTCGCAGATATTCCTCTCCTCTCCCAACCTGTTGATGAGGTAGCACCAAAAACGAGCTTGTTTGCTATTTTGTGTTCTCATATTTGCTATTGTTTGTTGCGGTTTTCTTAACGATTAGATGAACACTGGATCACCATTGAAATAGGGAATGTATTCTCTCTAGCCCCCGTTAAATGTTGAGATGAAAACACCCAGATCGGAGGAAGTTTAATCTACTGTAGCGCAAAACTTTTACCATTAAATTATTAAGTGTAAATTCCATCCGGTGTAATGAACCTGACAACTGTTTCCAACGTGACTTCATTTCGAAAGAAAAACCTTTTAGGAAATTCTTATTCCCAAGCGGTTTGCTTTTGGTTATACTAATGACTCAAGAATTTTCAACGTTTGAATTCGGCTAGGTGACATTATCTTTAACTAGATAACTAGATGATGCGACTACTCGATTATCCTGAAGCACAACTGGTATTTATCCTCTTTTGAACAATATTCTTATATTTTGCATTTGTCACGTCAGTGAATAACAGTGAATGTTAAGTATTGTTCCGAAATCTGGTAGAATAAACAAGTTGAATCTATAAACACATACAAAGAATAGCATTATCAACAATGCTGAAATGGATTTTTACTATTTTTCGTCAGAAAATTGAATTTTCCTTAGTGATAACAGTGACTTCAAACTTTAGTAATGACCAGTGCAGGTTTGAGAACAGTTTTGTATTGGTAGAACAGAGTAGGTAAATCGGATTATTTAAAGAAATGTTATTTTCAACAGTTGATTGGTAATTTAAGAAAAAATAATTGGAGGTTACTTTGAATTTTAGCCGTGCTTTTCGTAATCGGACAACTATTTACTTTTTTTCTGCAGTGGATACACTTGACTGTGCATGTTTACATTAATTTTTCACGGTCAAATACTGACCTACAATTCCTATGTTACGAAATCCCTTTGTGTTTTCACGAATGACATCGGAATTTTAGTTTTTGCTCATTCCGTGAGGAGTCCTTACAAGCGGTTAGGAAATAAACGTCAAGGTAACCATCACAAGCGTCGCGCTAGCTGGCAGATTGCGCTCAGGTGAAGTTCTATCAACAGAATGACGATACCGTCCATTTGTTCGAGAAACACTAGCTCACTCGTGGTAAAATTCAATGACGTCCAGAATTTGGTGCATCAGTAACAAAGAAAAAGTGTGGGAGTCATTTTACTCCATGAAAGTTGGTTACATCCAGATATATAGGACAAGGTAGTCGGATTGGACGACTTTGAGCGACCGGATTGTGAACATTCGCAACAGAGGTGGCGGAGTGGTTACTTTCGTAAATCGAAGTTGCTGTAAGAACACTCCTTTGATTTTTTCTACTCAACAGGCAAAATTAATTGTACTTTTCTTCGCTGTAAGCCCCGCTTTCTCAACAGATTTCGCTTTATTTACTTGGTTAATATATCCATTGCCCCGGATACACTCGCCCCTGACGTGATCTGATTTGCGTATACTATAAAAACACAATTCTGAACTGATATTGACCAGCCTTTATGTATTACCCCTGGAAACTTTGACACCCCCTTTCTAACTATTCTAGGCTTAGTGAACCTTGCCAAGCTCCCAACCCGTACCGATGCCTTTCTTGATGACATTTACGTAAATAGTCCCAACATGTGTCACGCTCCTAAACGAGCCCCAATTAGCACTTTTGACCACTGTACCATTCTTCTTTGCCCTATGATATACTTTAAAATTTGGCACTGCCTTCATACCCGACCTTCCGCTTGTGCCATACGGAAAGAAAATTGTTCTCCGGAGAATTTGTACAGGCAACGGGATTTAGTTTCTTCTCCACTGATCAGCTGTCTTTGTCTGCGAACATCTTAATTTCTGCTGTGACCAATATTGCCCTGTTGAAACTATTTACATTCGAACCAATAGGTTTTCCTCTATCCTCCTCAGGCAACTCCGTGATGCTAAAGAGATGGCTTACATGGTCGGCAGGCGTAATAGTGTCGAAAAGCTCTGTGTGTTGATTAGAGCTGAAGCAAGACGCCTGAGCGGAATGTACGTTGAGACTGTTTTGGGAAATAAAAGCTGCCGTGATATATGGACCACTTGCGGAAACCGTGTGGCTCATCCATCAGTTCGTGTCCCAACGTTGAGGTACATAACCGTCAATTTACTTCTTTGCCTGCCTCTAGCTCCCTCCCACCTCCTTTCACTACCTATGGTGAAATAAACCCTGTTTTTCCGGATGAGGTTCGCCAAGTTTTGAGGAGACTCAAGGCCAAAAAAGCCCTTGGTCCGGATGGATTAGCACCTCATTTGTTGAAACCTTGAGCCGACCAACTTGCAACACCCATTGCTGAATTGGTCAGTTCTTCTTTGTCATCCGGAACGATCCCCGATTATTGAAGGTCAGCCCGGATCAGACCAACCCAAATAAAGGATCGTCAAAGTACTGTCCAATTGCCTGCAGCAAAAAAATGCACCTCTGATATTACCCTGATCCATAAGAAGAGAGTTTACCTGAGAATAAAATCTATGAAGTCAACGAGGAATCGCATATCGTCCAAACGGGGGAATCCTAAGGCTGAGGAAAAAGCATGGACTATGAAATCTGCCAATTCGTTGGGTCAAGAATTAAGTACATCCATTGATTTTAGTCGCATTTTTTCATTATTAGTTTATCGTTTAGCGGTAATCACGCTGATATTCAAAGAATCGAACCATAGGATGTAGATAAGTGTTTTCTCATCGTTTAGTATTTTTTTCAAGGCTAACCGGACTTCCCGTCGTTCCGATACATCCGGGCCAGTTGTATGCTATGATTTAGCCTTACGTACAAATGTTTGTTTGTGTTCTTCTGTGTGAGGCACACTCTCACGCACAATAAAAATGGGAAAACTGAAAACAAAACACTACCTACTTGTACTAAATGAACTGAATTACGACTTAAATAAATAACGAAAAATGGTCTATTCTTATTTATTGTAACATTGATCAGTACAGTACAATAATTACAGACAACTGTTTAAAGATAAATTTTGCCATGTTCCTGCTACTTTTGTTGCGTTGTTCAAATCTGTGTCTGTGATGTGGAGAAAGCAATCATAGCACACAAAAACACTGTGATTACTCCTTACTCCTTGGTTTGCTCAGATGCAGCCTGAATCTATGAATGGCCTGTTGCTTTTGTTATTGTTATTATTATTATTATTTTTGCTGTTTTGTTTTTGTTGTTATGTTCGCTGTTGTTGCCTCTGTTGTTGTTGTCTCTCTTGTTGCTGTTGTTGTAGGTTCTCTGATTTCAAAGTTCGACTTTAAGTGGATCCAATTCAGAAGCAGGAATAAAAATGAAGCACATCATAAAGATATCAACAACGGTGAAGGTGAAGGCGGGGGGTCAGCATAAAGTACCTTATTATCGGCTGTCGCTTTGCGATCATTATAGCTTAAAAAGAGACCCCTACTCTGTGCTGGCAAACATTTCTATTCTCAAAAAGGCGTACATGGCGGTGTCATTTATGCATATTACAAAATCCAACCATTTAAATAAAGCTGCAAAACGATGATCAAATTAAAAACGTCGAATTTATATAAATAGTACCAAATTAAGGCAGCCGTCATCAAACCAGATTTTCGGGATTTCCGTCGACAAAAAATACGTTCAACACCGCCTAGCCACTGTAACACGAAAGGTAATTTGGGAAATAATTTTTTTGCTCCACACATCGCGTGTGACGGAGATCACTGAATCGAAAGGGAGGCTTCTTTTACTTTGTTCTAAATATAACTTCTGTAAGAATTACGAATCCAATTCACCCAAAAGTGAAAAAAACAGAAGACAAAATGTTGTTGAGCCTTAAAAGGGTTAGGAATAATTATCGAAAGCGGTTCATCCATAACCAGAATACCCACGAAAGAGAGTAATGCAGTTTTTATAAACATTTATGCTGGAGAGAAAACAACAGTATTTGGAGCGATACCTCTCGACTCTCATTGATTCCGTTGTAACATCAAGTAAATCCAATCAATCACAGTCTACTTCTAAACCCATAAAGTGATTGGTGCTTCTGTCGTCACACCATCGATTGGACTGGATATTTCAAAACCCCGTGCATTCGGAATAAACTGATTTCTCCAGAGACAAAAAAGTACGCTGAGTGAGTTTCCTAGTGAGAGAGAAATTTTCGGTGGTTTGCGGGGCGGGGGATCGGTGACTGTTCGTCTATCAATCCTAGACCATTCGTCGAGCGAGCTTTAGATGAGAATCGATGAACCGGGTCGTAATTGATCTCCGTCGATCGCATAAGGAAGTGAATCACGTCATGGATTGACAACTCTTTCATCATACTCATGCATGAATGTAGGTATGAATCACTGCATGAGTTGATTCAGTTCTGGGGTCTCGATAACCAAGTAAGTAAATCCTATGGAAACAGAGGCTCCCTCGAATAACAACGCTTTTCTTGAACTAAATGCAATTACCTATATATTTGTGTCAATAAAATGCACACTTGGATGAACTCATCAAGAATCTTCCGTTTACTATGTTTATAAAGGATAGTTGTATTCCTGTTTTGATCTTTGGACTCAGATATATCAAGTAGTTGAAGAATTTCCCACAATAATTTTTTTTAATATTTTTACTTCCACAATTTTTACTTTACACAATGATACAATTTTCAGGAAGGGGGAGGCGGCCAATCAAAGAGCTACCATGGGGAAAGTCAGGCGGTGGTGGTGGGGTTTGAACACACGTCCCCCGAGGTGGTAATTTGGTGACGTTACCACCACCTTTTGTCATCATACAATGTCCATTCGTTCTGGTTTGATGCAGATAAGTTCAAAACAGGAATAAGGACGCATAAGTACTTAGCAATGGACCATTTTTCAATTTCTATGGTGGATCTTCATCACACACACACACACACCATATTACAGCCTTTATATACAAACCTAAGGCAGGCATTCAAGTATCGTACAAATGAAATCCGGCTGTGAAAAGTTGTAACGAGGATGAGAAATGATGGAACAGGATCGTGAAACTATGTGACGAAGCTGAGTGATAAAGGGAGAAGCTGTACGTTGCACGTTGTTACCATTGGCACTGCGGACGGAATGTAATAGTCCATCTGGGAATTACAGATAAAAATGCAATTTCCGTAAACCAGTGAATGACCTGAAATTCAATCTTGCTAGTCAGAGGAAATTATGTTAATTCATTCACTGTATCGTTGTGCCCTCGGGAAGTATTTCTTTTTACATACTAATTATATTTATTGAATGCACAACGAAACAAATCTCAGGAAAGGGGGGAACAGTCAATCGAAGGGCAGCCGTACAACACGGAGTGGTGGTGAGATTCCAACACCTATCATCCGAAGAGGTAACTTACCATTCGGTCACTACATCCCTATCAAGTGTGCCTTTTAATATTAAAGTTTACAAATGGGGTTTTTAACATCCTTTTTAGTTTTCACCAGAAAACTGTGCAACAAACCTTCAGAAACAGGACGGCGGTCATACAAGGGCTGCCTGGGGAAAGTCAGAAAGTCGAAAGAACATCCAGAAATATTTAAGGGCTTTCATTTCGTTTCAAGGAGGCTGTGTTTTGCTAGTGAACCTCGGCTTCACTGGACTATTGGGGGCCTTAACTGAATATGGTGATAGACTTGTCGATCCATGGCATGATTCACTTCCTTGTCCGATCGACTGAGATCAATTACGACCCGGTTCATCCATTCTCATCTTAAGCTCGCTCGACGAATGATGATTGATGGACGAACAGTCAACGATCTCCCGCCCCGCAAACCACCGAATACTTCAACCTCACTCGGAATAGGCGTGACTTTAGATAGTTGTTCATCTCGAAGCAGACTATCATCCATCTTTAAGAGATCAGAAATCAAAACGGTTTAACTAAAAGGTAAAACCCGAAAACACTGCCGACAGGTAATTGTTCATCCTTGGGGTATCAAATGAATGTTGTCCAAGTTTGTTCTGGAATGTGCTGTATGTGAGAGGTCCGATGCAGATAAGCATCCATGAACTTCAGGCATTTTATTCTGCCTATTCGGGATATTGAGACAGAGTTAACGATGTCATTCCACAATGGAAATAAGAATGTGGTAACGTTAAAAACATTCGAAACACATATAGGTATCACGAGTGAGAGCTGGCTAGTAACAATGTGACAAATTCGAACATCTCCAGTCTACGTATAAGGCCTCGATGAACAAACAAAAACAGAGGAGTTTTCGTAAAATGTATCACCTCCTGTGGGATATGTGAACGCTTGGTTACAGCCGCCAATAACTATTTGAAAGCTGTGATTCAAAACACGGTTTGAAGCAGTAATGAAGAAAGATGACATCTAAGACGGAGTACTAAAGAGGGCTATGTAGAAAGTGGTTATGACGGTGCTTTTATATCGTGAAAAAACCAATGACTACTTAACATTTACCTCTAGCCAGGATTGTTGTTTACAATCTACCATCTTGATGTAGCGGATGCCAACTTTACAAAAAGGGATCGGATAAGGCATAGCTATCTTGGACGGAGGGATGTAACTAAACAAGTCATAGAGCTTGTTTGCTGGAAGAAATTCGCAAACGAGCAAACAAGGATATGAGAAGGAGATTACATTGTGCTTGAAACTGAATAACTGTGACAGCTGACCACTTATTTGAGTGATTATCACACAGTAGTCACTATCATCTAAATTAGCAAAAGGGAACATGATGAAAGTCGAGGGCTGTTTATTGACCTATGACTATCTGAATGTTAAACATATCTAATCTCATCTTTCCTCTTATCATTGTCGAAGTTTGATGAGTGCAGTAATGTAACATCATTTTTTCTCGTTAATAAAACATCGCGTCCTGATATCTATGCTCAAAAGCCTTTGATTCCGGACATTCTCCTTCTACAAACGAAAAACATCACGGCAAAGGAATCAAAGGATACCAGTGACATTCACCGTATTATATTTACAATAAAGAAGTCCTCTTACTTGTTTCCAGCTTTACCCCAGAGCACATACACGCATCAATGATTGTCTTATAACTGGGTTTTCTGCCACCAATTTCCAGGTTTCGGAAGTTGTAAAGGAATGTTTCCAAACTTTGGAAACAATCAATAAAAAACTGTTCAGCGTGATCAGCGGTTTAGGTGCACTGATATTTCTTGATAATAATGACCCATTTCCTTATTGATGATCAAGCCTATGCGTAGTCATCTATCACAAAAGGAGGAGCAGGTAGTCATAGGACTGTCAAAATACGATGATGAAATGAAACGTTGATATCAATGGTGCGAGTGTAACCCACGTACAGCTCTGGATTAATGCCATTCTCACTTGTCATACGAGGATTTCGCAAAACGTTTCCGGATACGCAGTACATATATGAGGTGTAGTTTTATGGGTAAGAAAAACGTGAAATGTAATCTAATGCAAATATTTTTCGGTTAATGCAACTCACAAAACCAAATATCAGCGGTCGAGCACAGCTGGAATTCACACGCGAACAGTTAGGGTGGAACTCCACCACCACCAGAGCTGAAAACATTGGTGAGGTGGAAGCTATGGTGTAGAAGGATGAGCAGTGGCGGCCGTCATTGAACTGATCAAATGATTACCCGTTTCGGCGCAGTTGAGTTGTTTCAGCAAATAGTTCAAGTGCATGGAACTGTGCATAAATGCTGGAAGAGGATACAGCCGTAAAATGTAATGCTTATGACCTGGGTGTCCCGGGTTCGAACTTCCCAACGCCGCCCATCTTTCCTATTTCCGTATTTTCTCAGGCAGCCTTTGTATTGCCGCGGCCCCCTTCCTGAATGTTGACTGCACATTTGTTTATTACAAAGGAAAGCAAAAAGACGTTTTATTTTATTGTGCTTATTCTTGTGGAACAACTATAACTTTTTGTTTGTTTTACTGAGCAATCTTACAGGTTCAATTCACTGTCCCTTACATACGTTAATGAACGTTTTATTGACGTGTTCACCTCACGCATTGCTCCTTTTTTTTCTTCTTCATGCGCAGTTTGATGCATATTTCCTCATTTGTCAGGATTGTACTTGAGTTTTACGCTTCAATGTCACGCACCGTTCTCATGTACCATGCTATTGTGATCGCCTCGGAGTGTTCACATTTACATCATGCTATGTGATTACTTTGTGCCACTCTGTTCAGTGCTTCCGGTCATCCGGTTGGATTGGATGATAACCATCCAAATAATTCATATCCTTCGACGTTTATTGTTACACTGCCCCGTCTGAATTGAGGTATGGGGCAGCAAACGCATCGAGCATTAATTGATCTTTGTCTTTCATGACTCCTAAATATCAATAATGCAGTAAATTCCTTCTGGTTGTGGAATGTTAAATGTTGTTGCTTGACGTCGTGTCCTGCTCACATACTGCGAACCCGACCGTGGGTACCTTGAGGCTGGCTATTTCGTTCGCAGATTATTTAATCCTTCCGTACAGGTAGATCCCCGAATTGAAATCAACTGGAATTGAATTTGAGATTTTTTTCTATTCGACTGTCTGGCCTACTTTGGGTTAATCTCAACGGCACACAGGAAACGCAAGCGCTTTACACGAGACAGATTAGCGCTTGAAATTGAAAATGGGCCAGCGACTGTTCCCCGAACTCCATCATACCTGAAAATGTGGCGTGGAAAACGTTCAGCCAAATCAACATCACTTGTTTCATATCGAAGGAACTGAACTGGATTATGATAAAGTATCACACCATACGCAATAAAATATCAAACTAAAAAATTTTAAATATGTGCAATATTTTCCAATAATTATTGAAAAAAGTGAACGTTTAAACCTGTGTAAACTGGGCAAAATAGATTAACATTTAAACTTTTAAAGTTATTGTTTAAAAATTGATAATGTAGTATCTGATCATGAGTTTTGTTGCATCCGAACACATTGTGATAGTGAAATTGTAATGAATGCGTTCAACTTTTCATTGTTCCGTGAATGTTGTTACCCCCCCCCCCTATGTGAAAAAATGTATTTTATGTACTCCGGTAAAAGTCGATAAGCTGAAAGCGATCGGTTCATTTCGCCTTGACATTTGCAAATTCTTTACGTTTTCATCGAAATCGATTCCCTTTTTGGCATCTCTCATCATGAAATTTCGAGCATTGGATATTATCTTTGACTGACATTTGCATAATTAAAGACTGAGAGAAAGAATTTGAGATCAGAATGTGAGCTTGTCGAAAACAATGAATTGTTCCACAACTAAGTAGATTTAGAAAAATATGAACCAACTGAAGAACAATTTATTTCGAGACTGAATGAGTGACATACAGCAAACACCTTTGGAGGTTTTGCCAAAACCTCTGACAGATTGGCAATGCCAACAATTGGCAGTGGATCTGAAGTTTACTTCCAATAAGTGTAATCGATTTTACTTCCTAGTAGCCTCACACTGTTATCAATGTAACAGATGGAAGTGTTTCAAATAAAGTGTGCTCAAACTGCAAACACCCCTAGTCATATTAGATACTGAAGAGTTTGAAAAAAAGAGAAATTACTTGAAAATCAAAGATTGGAGTTGTGTTTGTATTCCGCAAGCTAGTTTTCAGGGTAATGTTGAAAAGCAACTTGTACACAAGCATTGGTAGTAAATGGACTCATAAAAGACCGATGCAAGTAGAAATAAACAGGGAACATGTAATCTTACGCTTCCCCCTTCCTGAAAATTGTATCTTTGTATATTCAATAAAGGGAAGTAAAATTAAAAAACTGTAGTTTTTTTTTGAAGTTGTCCATTCACCAAATATCTTTCTTCTTCCACACGTTTTTCCCCTTGATTATTTGCTTTCTTTGATATCAACTAGGCAGTTTTATAAACAATGTTTCATGAGGTAAATAAGTGATCAAGCAAAGGTCTATTATTGTATACAAAACCGCAGAAAATTTCAGTGTCGCTGTGTTCGAACATACCAAATTCGGGGTTACCGGAAGTCTGCTGCTCTTAGTTATTCGTGCTAGTAATTTGCGTCGCATAATTAGCTGAAGTCAATCTGGCGACCCTTTTGACTGATTGATACTACGTGTTTTTGACACTTCTAAGAGCTAGAAAACAATTTCTTTAGAATATTCTGCAACACTTGGTAACACCTTTGAATTCAACTTCACTCTGGAAGAAGGTTTCGTATTCGGTTAAGAGCGTAGATAATATTTCAAGTTAGATTTAATGATCTCAATTTTGGCTTTATTTTCAATGCTATGCTTACCTATATGACTCTATACGCTTCTGTTGGTGAGAATTAAACGACTGAATTGATATCATTCTGCTAATGTTTTGAGTATTTTATAGTGCCATTGTTGGAGTGAAATTATCGAATCCACTAAGGTTCAAATCCGAAACGGCAAATTTGAATGACTGCAACTTTTTCCCGAAATGATTGAATCTTAATTCAACCCCGCAGTATTATGTTTCTTGCCTTCAAAATGATTCCAAAGGAAAATCTCATTGTTGTGTGATATTTAGTATAATCATACCATTCTCAAAACAATGTTTTATTCATTCAGTTGTGCTAAATCTCCTTTCATACTAATCGGGAACGTTATTCTCAATGACCCTCGGTGGTACTGGAATGAGTAATCGTGTAGGAATAATGAAATCTCCCAGTTGGAGTGAATTTCCACCTAATAACACGAAATTGGGTAGAAAAACAGTGAGATTTAGTTGCAATTATCACCATTCGAGAACGCAACTGAATAAACTTCACAAACTCTAATTTATTGTTCGCTTATCTCCAGCTGTCTAGTGACAGTAAAGATAGTCTGCACATTCATAACATTTCATTTCTAACATTTACCAAATCTGATTCTACATGCATAAACTCACCAGGTTGGAAGGAATTCCACTGTTGTAGTGTGGAGCCTGAAAAGTACATCACGGTGCACGCGTAGTACTACTATTGTGCAGAATTCACGTTGGAGAGCACAAAGCAGAACTGCAATTACTTTCGAATTTACACAACCATTAGACAACCCTCGTGTAAAATACGACATGACCAGGTCTTTTCACAACAATGTCAGTGGCTAATTATATGGGAACAGACCAGCCCTCATGAATATCAAACCATATCCTCAGGTATTGCCTAGACAAACAATCTTATTGAGGACTGAATCTGGTGGCTTTTGTTTCATTTAAGTTCCGCTACGTTAAAAAACGGTTCTTGCTTCTTTTAATCGTTTTTATTGGTACTCAAAGGTTCCTTGAAACGTTTTCCCGTCTTGTCTAACTCTCAAGAAACTCTTCCTGCTGAAAGTCTACGACTGGGTAACTGTCCAACTGTTTTACGTCTCTAATCTACCGTTATACTTCCATAAAAACTAGGTTAATCTTTTTCAACTGAATCAAAGTAGGAAGTAAAATAACAAGGTCATATCTATTAGAAATATTCTGTTTTTCATCGCTTGTGTTCCTAATATTTTAATTCGCCTGCATAATCATCGTTTAATTACCAAAAGTATACCAAATTGTGGTTTCATCATTATTGTGCACAACACTAAATATATAAGTCAGATATATTTTTTGCTATAAGCTTTCGCACTTATCTTAACATTGATATTAGTTCTTCCTTATGGTCTTTTTCCTCAAGCAGGGGAATGTTCCGTGCTTATCTGATAGTGTCATACGAAAACATAATGTACCGCTAGCTTGCGTCAACTTCAAATGAATCCGTTGTAACTTCAAGTGAATTCGCTGTAACTTCAAGTGAATCCAACCAATCGCTATCCATTGGAAACCCCGACCAGATGATTGGTGTTTTTGGCCGTCAAATGTCACCGATTGGACCGGGTCCGTCTAAACCCCCTCCAGTTCGAATGAACTAATTTCTCGGCAAACAAACAAAAGTACATTTTTCGCGAGTTACCGAGCCAGGTTGATTGTTTCGGTAGGGTGGTTGGTGGGTGGGTCGAGGTGGGCCGTTCTCTCCTCGCCTCCCCCACACACCCGTTCCACCCAGGAACGTGATCGTTGATCGAGTGTGCGTCATAGATACGATTGAACTAACCCGGAGTCAACCTCTGTCAGTCCGGTAAGGAGGCGAATCACACCAAGATGGATCGATAAGTCGGTCACCATGCCCAGAC
>UZAN01041312.1:27851-47865 GCA_900618425.1 Echinostoma caproni | reverse complement strand
TCGGGATCATTTTCCCCACCATATTTCATTTAAAGTGTACGCTTACTTAGTCAATAAAATTGTTTAGTCGGATCGTCTGTGACCACTCCCTTCATGTTTTTTTGTTCTGTAGCCATGAGCGAAGGTAATTGGATGATACTAGAACCGATAATGCTAGTCGAGTCTTCAGCTCCGGAAGAATTTCAAGGTTCTCTGTTGGCCGCAATCACTCGTCGCAGTGGTCTGATTGCAAACGCGGAAGCTCACGACGGTTACGTAACTATTGAGGCTGAGGTAAGCTATGCACTAATCTCTTAAATGACTCTAATAGCTAAAATGTTTGGTTAGGCTTTGAGATTTGGTAGGGGGTATAGTTCATGATTGAAGCGATTTAGTGTAAACGCGATGAACTGCATGGTTCAAAGACAGTAAAAGGAAGAGTGACTGTCGAGGAGAAATGTTCACGTTAGTCAGAGTTGGTACATTCTGGTTCTGTAGAACTGTAGGTTGTAGGTGGGAGTGAAAGCGTTGGAAATTAATCACTCTCCCGTATCTAGCGCCATTACCTTTGAGTTATCGACCGTGATCTCGTTGCTTGTCCCTGTGCAGCTTTACTCCAAATCCCTCCTTTACGTGTTTTTTTACCCCTGATGNCACGCGTTGATAAAAATCCTGGGATGTGTTGTTGTCGGAATTAATGACGCGATCCGTCGGGGTTGATCAGGGTCCGTATTGTGCCGAGCAAACCACGACATGATGATTTTCACAAAAAGGAAACGTCCCACGATTCACTCATCAGTGCGACACCGCTAGGTTGCCCAGACCAGAACAGGTGAATTCCCCCAAGGGATTCACCACGGGGGCAATTGACCAACCAAAGCCTGACAGTGCAGCTGGGAGATGTGTGAAAACCGCAGTCCACTTGGGCCGACATTCGGTTTATCGGATCATTCGCTCATTGAACAAGGTCAAGCGTCCAGGAAACCCCCACACACCTCCATGTTGGCTTTTCATTCTCTGACTTTGGTGGACCAAATCCTCCGTCATGAGAAGACAGTAATTAGAGCTTTCTCGAAAAGGCCATTTCAAACACTCAGTTTTATAGAGGGGCGTTTCCCGAGGTGCAAGTGTACGGTAAACAACAACAACCGGAGATACGTCGCCCGCCCCCTGGAGGCGATTAGGTACATGGGCAACTAAACTCACCAAAACATGCTCCCCAAACGGTCGACAAATACTCAGAGGTCGCTCAGGTAAACATGATCTGGAGTGTCAGCGTACAAGAAACAGTTTAGGCTGTTTAAAATCGCACTATTGAACAAACCTTACTTTACGTTTTCCCATTGACGAGTTGTACGCAACCGTCAAACATTTAGTACTAGCAAACTGTGTTATAGTGAAATAATCAATCAACTTCTTGCTCGTTCTATTAATCTTTCAACCCGTTTTATTTCTTCCACCCGTGTGATTAAGGTACCTCTAAACGATATGTTTGGCTATGCCGGGGAATTGCGTAGTCTAACCGAAGGCAAAGGTGAATTTTCCATGGAATATCTCAAATACTGTCCGGCACGCCAGCCAACTGTGGACAAACTGATCGAGGAGTACGAGAAAGCCCAGGAGGAGAAGTTTGCCGCAACCGGCAAGTCCGGGGCTGTCGCGGGCGGGAACAAGAAGAAGCGGAAACGATAGGCGTGTCCTTTTGTAAGTGCGCACTCAAACTAACCAGTCAATTCGATCTTTAGCAATCGACCGCTTGAAATAAATGACTATTATCACGATGAAAAGTGAACTTTCAAGTACAAATTCTTATTGAACTCCTCAACCTTTACGATCTACCACTATTTGTCCGGGGTGCGTGGTACCTCGGGATGGCTCGTCCGCCGGGCTTCAAAATGAGGGAAGTAGTGGTACATCGATTTAGACAAGACGTACTATAGTTTTTGCAGTCTGTCACAGTAACGCACCACCATTATTGTTACGGAATCCGAACTAAATGGGCAAATGTATGGGTTGATAATAGACTGCAATAAGAGCCTCATCACCTGGATATTAGATTAATAGAATCATCGGTGTATCTAAAGAACAAACGCATCATCTTTGTGGTTCCAGTTGGGCAGTTCGGAAAGACTAACGGAATACGTGGAGGACAATAACACCTGACCGGCTCTAGCTGTTCGGTAAATTTGATTTTAGGAAATAAGTGTATAGCAGTGCAGTATATCTCGAAAGTTACATCGATCGATAGTGGCCAGTCTGAGTCTTTCCTCAAATTTGGTTTAAAATTTCATATTATCATATATCATCATTGTGAAAATCTGTGTAAATCGCATCGCTATTCATAAGTTTTTATGGGACCCTAAACAAAGAATTTCTGTCCCCACGGCTATTTCGATTAAATGTTGTCCCTTTGGTTCAGTCACTTGCATTCACAACCTCGTGACTATCTCACCGCAATGCACGACTTGCTTTCTGATGCGTTTTCAAGAGGTGCAGCTCTTCTTCATCATTTCCATTTCTCATTTAAATCACAATTACTTGTGAGTAGTGTTGTGGGATAATTGACATTGATTGATTGATTGGAACTGACCATCTATCAAACTTCACCTTCATGCACATTCCTCAGCTCTTCCAGTTAACGATACACTTCGGGGTAGGTAGCGGATGGATAAAGGTGGATAGAAGCTGTCAAAATAAGACCTGACATGAGGATCGACAGACCCTAACCAGGAGACTGGGTCGGATAGATCCCCTCATTCTCCCTTTTAGCACCGCAAGTAGTCTGAAGCTATAACGCGCCTACGTATTCAATCGTTCGGGCTTATGATGAGGTTTTCCCAGGCAAGCGCGAATTGAGGAGGAAGTCGAGTACGAGCGTATGAAGTGTATGTGACCTGCAGCGGAAATTGTACAGAGAGCAAAGCGCACGATACAACTCACCGGAAATTGTGTCAGGGTCGAGGTCATAAGAGTTCTCGAAAAGGAGGACAATAAAACAAAATAGGGTCTTTACATTGATCACGGGAATGGCGATAAAAAATGAAAAGAATGTTACTACACAGCCCCCCCCTTAGAAGGTTGGTGAGGAACAACAAACCTTCGAAAAGTCAAATGAAAACGGTGTAGATGTGTGTAGTACGTGTGTAGTGAATGAGGTTATAGTAGACAGGAGTCCCATGGTTAACCAGTCTGTTGCAGTGGCTGAGGGAAATGGACAACACAAAAGGTGTGCGTGTGTATGCAGTCCATAGTCTGGTGGTTTAGGAACAGACTCGGCGGCCACAAAAGCGTGGTGTACAGGTTGCGCAAAAACAGTACGTGTTAAAGAACAGGACTTGCAGATAGTTGTAATCGAAGGCCAAGGAAGTGTAGTTGAGGCCGATTCGAGTCCACGTTCGTCTACCGTGAGGTCATCAGTAGCGTACGGATGTTTCGATCATATAGAATCGGTTGTGAGCTGGTTACGGAGCCAGTCGGTGCCAACTTGAATAACGTTCCAGTTCGAGTGAGACGTCGGCGACTGACAGTGGAATGCCATTGGTGACGGGGGAGAATTGTCAAAGCTGTTGTACGTGCGCTGAAGAGAAGAAAGCAAAGGATGCTGCAGGACACGGGGTGGTCTGCTCGTAGCCCCATTACACCGACACAATGGTTTATCTTCCGCCGGGTGTGTGGGGCCGTCCACGCGGGTTGCCTGGTCGATAAAAAAAACTGGCCGGGGCAAACCAGAAAAAAGACCAGGCCGAGATCACCGTCACCAATGATTAGAGACACTGAGCGATATGGTTAGGTAGCGCTCGTTTATTCACTCATTATCCTTGAATCCCCAGTCGGTATGGTTTCTCTATCTTCCCTTTGACTCCCCTCTCCACATTCCATTCTTTATTCTGCTTTTTTATTCAAATGTGTAACCAAAATCAACGCACAAAAAGGCATGGAAACAACTAATTGAGGCTGTAGAGCTCTGTAGTGGTGAATCACTTCAGGCCCGAATCAGGTGCACTTGATTTCCATCCGGACAATAACATATCTACCTGTCAGCAAAGCGAACTCCCATTGGCCTGGCTCCAGCTTCAGGTCTTGTGGGCATCGAGCCAAAGACCAATCTCCATCCTGTGTCTTTGTTGCAAATGGAAATCTAAGCGTAACTGGTGAAAGCCAGAGAGAGAGAGACAAACAACTTTACAAGTTGGTCACTTTGTGTACGTATTGGTTCTGTAAGCTCAAAAAGATTTACGTTGTGGCCCTGGCGAACCTTTAGTCAGCGGCCGATCGGGTTCTATCACACCCACACACACACCTGCCTATCCTACACACGTGTTCACATACGTTGATTCAGTCATGTGACACACAACACACGCACGCACACCGTGACAATGCTTACCAGTCATGCGACGCCGACACGCACTAGGACAATGCAACCGGTCATATGACCATACAATCAATGTGCTTGACCTTGTGACATTAGCCCGTTAGTCTGGGTGATTAGGGTCCCACATAATCGATTGCGCACCGGACCATTAGGTACGACCTCTGTGGACTATATTACATTGTCTATTTACGCAGACTCGGGAAATCTTGATGTGAGTATTTATCCTTTCACTACTATCGATGTATGCCAATGGCCTATTTACGTGTACTAAATGTTAGTTATTTATTTCCCACAGAACCGCATTGATATTCATATACGTATCCCCGTACGATAAGGTGCTTACGTTTTGCTCAACTCAACCGGGATTGTGAACAATCAATCGAGTAATCAGACCGAGATAAGATTTACGTTAAAGGAGAGATCCACGAAGCTAACAGGTTCCCCATATTTATGCACTTCTATATAATAACTCTTTCAGATTGCTTTAATTCTTTTTTCCCCCCAATCCTCATCCCAGCTATTTTTTTTATCTTTCAGATATTGTAGTCCGTTTTCAGACAACCACTGTAGGATATAGTACAGGAACTAACTGATCGTGCAATAATGCGACCAGTCAATACTACTCTGCATCGTTTGTGATACTCATGTGAACGTGTCCAATCAACACATTCGTCCTCGCTTTTTGATACTCATCTGTGTTACAGTATGGACGACCAATCCAGATGGTGGGGTGTAGATTGGATACAAAGAGAATGAAAAAAAAAACATTTTATCCGCATACTCACACTTTTGTTTTGTCCACGTGCAGAAAGGAGCGAACTTCGTAGTCATAACATTCCGCAATAAAGTAGAAATTCGAGATATCAAATCAAGGCGAGAATATCTGAACAGAGCAAATATAAGGATATTATTGGTATATGTGCAGTCCATAGATCGCATAGAAACTTGGTATAAACTAGTGCTTGCTCGGAGTCCGAGCTGGTAGATTAGTGCGAATGGCGGTCTTTCATACAGTCTCCATTTATCACTAATTGTTGTGGTCAATCTGAGTGCATATCTGTGCCGATGAGGGGTTGCGCCCAGTGTCTCGGTGGCACCTGGGTGTTTGAAGCTCGCTAACAAGGAACAGACTGTGTTCTGAGCATACGCTAACTAGCCTACCCCCATTTTCCGACAAAGTGATATTTATTACCAAGATTAGCCTCATCGGATGGTAAACATGCAACGATTGCATTAAGTTTTCCCGCCGAAATTTTGATATCCGTTTGAGGCGATTCGAGAAGAAACTTTTGTAAGCTGTGGTAGAAACTACCATTGTTTCTACCTCGGGCTCAGTCTGTGGGAGCATAAACCGAAATCACGAATTAGCACCGTTCGTTTGATTTCTGTTGTTCACTTCAAATGAATCTCGGAATCTGCGCATAGTCGGTTGCTTAGCGGAATCCAATCCAATAGAGCAGTCTCGCCCCTGGCACTTAAAGCAATACGAAGGCTGATGCGTCAGAGTCCCCCAAAATACTGTAGAAGCGCCTCTTTGGGAATAAAGAAATGCGGTAATCGAATTACCGAGCTCAGATTTTGAAAGCGTGTCTCCGAGAGGAAATACGCACCTTCAACTGTACGAGCCCAACCAGTTCGTTTTCCTTTACGCATTAGATCTCTGTCGTTGAAAGAGTTTAGTTTGAACGCATAACAAAGCCGTAAGAAGTGAAATGGTAGAGTTCGAGTGACCTGGCATTGCTGAATTCCTTATCGAGGAGGATACCGGCAAGCTACAACATAGGCCTACCGAAATGGAACCATTCGAAACCGACGGGACAGTGAAAGGATGGGGTATTATATGGGGAGTAGATGGAAGTGCTGTATGCAGTTTTTGAAAAGAACGAGTTTTGCGTTACTGTAGAAATCTGAGACAGANTGTAATACTACCCGGTAGCCAAGGTCGAAGTCAATCACTTTCCTAGAGGGGCCATGCACGAAGCCCTTGTTCAAACGTAACGGTAGTGCACGATCCTCTCGAAGCCGGTATTTGACAGATCAGTTTATACTCCTGATTCGGTTAACCATTCAGGATGCCCAGTTTTACGTTGGTCTGTCCACTTCCCAGTGAGTGTTATGACTGTCGACTCTAAAGTGAACTTTGGAGTCCGGTTCTGGGTTAGACAGGATTTGTGCCACTATGAGTTTTTACATCAGGTGTGAGGTTCCGAATCCTATACTGACTACCAATAGTCAGTCAACCCGATAGAAAGCCCTGGGCATTCGCTTTTACTCTCCCCCACTTTAGTATCAACACCACTACGAGAAAGCAGTGGGAAGGAATTTCCCAACAGAAGCTTTTTGAAACGTTGGATTGTCTGGGAGACTTTGGGACGACTGACCATTTTTGGAACCCAAAATATCCATTCCACTGAGTCGTTCAAAAACGGAGCATTTGCTGGGTTACGGCAGCAAACGATCTGATCCCTGGGGTTTGCTGGAGTGCATTGTGTAATAAAATGGGACAAACGTGCTACTGAGGTTGACATAAATTGGCTACCGCCAAAGTATGGCCAGGTTCAAACCTCGTACTTAAGGGTTCGGAGCCCGCTAAATACAATGACTGAAATCGTTTGAGCTCCACCACCAACCACCTTGGTGTTTGAAATTAATAATTTATGCCTGCAGCATCTTCTGCCTAAGTCTTGTCTTTCGCATCAAATTCGTGCGCGAGATGCGTGTACGAGGCGAGTTAGAACCAAAAATGGATGATTCACTGTTTATTACAGGGATACGTAGTACAGTAAAAGGAGTTAAATCCATACAAGGAATATTGTAAGGTGGCCAAGGAGTGGTCTGTTGCTTCTCTTTTTTGAGAAAGTTAAGAAAGCACCGATACAAAGCGTTTCGCTGTCGTCTAGTTCTTGGGAGTTTGAATAGAGGTACAAGTTATCAGAGGTGAATTTGAACAAGGATCAGGATTTATTGCTACTGGAATTCTGACCAATACTTGTTCCGAGCCCGGATGAAAGGTGTGCGGGAATAACAAGACTTCAAACTGCCACTGGCAAAACCATACGAGAGAAATGGAAATAAAACCGTTCCGGGGAGTTGAAATCACTAGATCAGTGATAGCGAGATATGAAAAAGTGCGTGCTTCAAAGAATAATAATGACAATTTCATAAAAATGCTGAGACATGTTCGATGAAAAATGGACCGTAATACATGGATTCGTTCACTTCATACTAATAGGCGAACTTTAATGCCAAATTATGCGTCTTGGAGATTGGTTGGCCGGAGATGGAGTGATAGAAATGGGCAACTTGAACAGTACTTCCCTGAGCCAAACTGCAGCAAACGTGAAATTTTGAGATAAAAACGAGTTGGAAGTTCCTCTGGGATGCTTGGATTTTTCGAGGTTAATCAACGAAAGCGTTTGTTGAGCGCATTCTTTGCCAAATGAACTACAGGGACACGCTGACAGTTACAGTCTCTTCTTATTTGGTTCACCAACCCAACTTACGGAGACATAGGCAATTCATCAATCTACTCGCGGGTTATCTATCCTGGTAGGCCTTCCTTAATGCCTTCCAAATACAGCGTAACTGATATATTTGTCGAAAATTGTATCGTTTATGTCAGTTATGAAAAACGGTTATTTTATCTTAGAATTTCCATAAAATTACCGACCTTGCTGGGCTCGAACTCCGTCATTTGGATGGATGAATCAAATGTAAAAGGACCTGTGATTGTGGTCAGACATCTCAGCTCAGCTGGTAGCGTGTGCCGTGTACAAAAGGGTGGTCGGTGTCCAACCGTGAGTTCGAATTCTGTCTCTTAATGTTGTCCGCTCAAACCGAAGGAATTGAACCAATAGTAAACACCTTGGTTTGACGGACGGTGAATGTTGGTAGATCGGGTGTGTAAAATAGGTGTATGAGAGCTATAAGAGGAGTAATGTTAGCCATTTAGTTTAAAGCTCACGATCGGTTGACTTTAATGGGACAGGTTATAGGTGGCTATGGATTTATGGATAAAGGTACGCACTGCATTGAAAAGAGATAGCGAGTCTAGGATGAGTTAATGTGAGAACGAATGTACGGTTTGTGATGTAGAAAATGAGAGATGATCGTTTCAGCTGAAAATACAGCAGGATGATGATGATCCGTCAAACACTGACTCGCAAGTAACTGTGAGTCGAACGCAAAACATCAGGTTCATTGGCGAATCAGTCCGTACCTGTAAGGAAGCCCTGAATGGGAGAGAGGCTTTCGATTGGAGCTAATAGTATGTCATCTGTGTCTCTCTTCGTTGCTGTCGGGCCACTCTAAACTGACTATCACTGAAGACGACACCTGAACAAACATCAATTGGCAATTTGTAACAGCCATGGCATGAGCTGGTTGGCACAGTGGTAACACACCTTCCATGCGATGGGTCTAGAGTTCAAATCCCGGACGGGTCGATGAATATACACTACTGATAAGATCTAATAAGAGCGAAACTCGAGTCTAGTGCTTCCGAGTGTATGGTTGCATTGATGAACTTGGGATTGCGCGTAGGGGTGAAGTCTGAAGGATAGTCAGGTCAAATCAATAAAAACAATTAACTCATACCACTACTCACAAGGAACTATGAGTCAAACTTAAATTGTGGGAGTTTTTTATCTTTTTAGAACTGGTTTGTCAAAGTCGGTCCTTGAGGAACTGGATGAGTTTGTCTTAATGCAAAAGCACGAAATAAAACCTCAAATCTCGAAATATTGACCATAAAATCGGCCAATATCACATGACTCATGCATCCTTTAGAGCTGAGTCCGAACGGCCTCACGGTCTCTGAAACCATTATTGTCTCCAGGGAAATACAGCTCTTCATATATAGCAAGACTTCCAGCGGGCATTTTATGTACCCATGTCCCAGCCATACCGAATTGCTTCTTTTAGAAGCCTCAGCGATGTATTCGAGGTCGTGGATCTTCGGAGTTGTGGTAATCACGGTTCTCTCCGAGCTAAAGTCATGCTCACTGTTCCCCGAAGTCTGTTCTTCCCTTTGAGCTTGGTGTTGTGGTTGGTGATACTGTCTCTGACACGAACATGCCCAACAGCGGTCAAATAGCTTACAGATTCATCCAACTCCATATGCCTGAACGCTGACACCAGGTCAACTTTTTGTGAAATATCAAGCTTTGAAAGCAGACATGGTAAAATGTCCCCTTCGTTCAGTGATTTAGGATTTATGTATTGACAGAGCTCCTCCGATTCGACCATCATGATTTAAGCGCTTGTATTTCACGTCCTAATGATTTTCTAACCGTTTCCCGAAACAAAGCTCGTTGGCAGCAGAACAGGTGCAGCTGGTTTAACCACATGTAACTCTAAGATTCATCGTAATCTTTCCAGTTTGAAATCAAATACTGGCATGTTTTTCTGAAATATATGAGAAATAATTTCGTGCACATGGTGAAAAATGAGTTATCATTTAATGATGCAATTGTATGGAAAAACTGAGACACCTGTCTTTTCAGTTAGGCAAATTGAGGCTATTCGGAACCTCGCAGTCAGTTTTGTCCTTTCACTCACCAATGCGTTTTACCCATTCTACTCTATTGCTCCTCTGTAGTGTTTCCCGGCCATTTAAAACAAGCCTTCAAAACCATTCGTCATGGGTAGACGATAATCAGTCGTGCACCATTAATCCCAATCGATTCAATAATCAGAGAATTTATCACATCAACTCTTGTATTAAATTTGCCAATAAGATTATAGGTAACTCCCTACATCCCCTGTATCCCGATCTATCATCTTATCCTTCCCGTCCCTCCAAACTCCTCGCATTTTGGCATCTACTCTCTAGTATTAACATTTATAAAAATTCCTCTATACTCTACTTTGCCCAAATCCTACCCAAAAAGATATAGATCGCAAATGATATAGGTTAAAAGTTTCGTACATGAAACAAACTTCAGTGACAATCTTTTGGTCGCATGTTATATGGAACTGTATATATATTTCATTCCGTGTGACGAACAGTGTACATTTTTAACTGAAATGTGAGTATATAAACAGATACAAGTTTTGAAAAAGGAAGATACAATGCTTCAATGGTTTCACAGCTCAGTGTCTGTTGAAGGTAACCAGAGTCCACCATCAAACATCTCGCATTAAAGGAAACGTCACAATTTGGTTTGTGTAACCAGCGTGTTTTTAACTTGAATCTTGGGGTAGTATCAATGAACAAACCATAAACTAATTGGCAAAAATCAATAATTCTATGCAAAATTGATTGGAATTACGCTCACCATCATCACTCCAAAATCCAGCTGGAAAGCAACTCAAACCGATTCTAATAGTAATCATACTCAACTGAACCGGTATCGATTGGATCTGAACCAGTATACCGAGTAAGCTGTATTAAATGCCTAGTGATTTTTATTGATGCTAATCTTCAGTGGATTCCTCATATTCAAAATATCGTCAGAGAACTTCGATGACTTTCTTTTCATATCCGTAAACTTCTTCAATTTCATAATAAACAATCGAATATTTCCAACTGCGTATACCAGTATGTTTTTGCCGTTTTATTTTATTGTTGAACTGTTACTTTTTTCCAATCTCCTAAATAATGACTTTATACTTCTTCGATGTGGACTGACCATCATTAATCCCACCGCTTCAATCTGGCTGGAGGAGTTAGTAACTAACCTGTACGAATGTCATTTGAATGCATGTGAAAAGTTTGCATATAAGATTCTTATCTACTCCACACGTCCGCTAAACACAGATTTAACTCTCCATTGTTCCGATCCGTCAACTAGATCCGAATTCCGTTGTTTGTTTTTTTTCTCTCGAGAAACATCCATCAAAACTCTACGGTACACTCTTCGGTAGTTATTCTAATTAACAAACAACGGGTTTTCACAGACTTTATTACCAGTTCTGAGATCTAAATATTTTTCCACTCTCTCCAAATTGTATGTGTTTAACCGAAATGTAGCCTTTATGCCTACAGAAGTTATAAATGTAATTTAAATCAATTACAAGGTTAATTCTGCATTTGAAATACTAAGATTATATTGGTTTGGAAACACGGAGATGGGCAGAGTGCTCCACAATTTCGCAGTCCTGACGAAAAAAGATTGGCAAATAAAATTTCGAGATCTGGGGACAGAAATTTGATACGAGTGATTGCCCATCTGAGAGCGAGATGGACGAGAGGAAGGTCAAGAGAAGGAGAAGCGCTGAAGCGAGTCCGGAACAGCAGAAAGAAAATTGTGACGACGGAAAAGAGATAACGAACCACCTGCCCGGCGATGGGAGAGCGAGTGGATGAAACAAATGAAGATAAAACTATATGGGATCTGTTAGACCGTTCACAAAGGTTCACGTGATCTTCAAAAAGCGAAACAGATTTATCGTGTTCGCTTTTAATTGCAATGAGTTGACAGATTGGACAATATTTGATCGCACAGGTTGATGATACAGTGTACCATAAGCTGCATTCACTGATAAGGAAAAGTTTGGCAGAGCTATTGACGTGATCTTAAGGTTCGTTGCCTCACAGTAAGCTAAGATTATTTAGGCGAAATTGAGGCTATGCTGATTTCATGTAATAAGTAAATGAGTGATCCGAGAAAATTCAGTGAAAATTGTGATCACATCTTTGCATAATTTAGAGATTTTAAATCATGAATCATTGCATTTCCAACGGGCGGTACTCGAACGATCAGGTTTGTAAGTTCAAAAATGTTATTACTAGGCCACCTTGTTGGTCATATGTTAAAACTAGCGCCCATTAATCCCTACTACCGCCAGCAATTTAAGGTTAACCCGTTGATAAATAGTTTGCGCCTATTGTGACTGTATAAATAATGTCGATCTATTGAACATGCTACTTAATTCATTTGAGTAGTAAAAGACGTAATTCGAAATGTGCCCGCTACGCAAGCGATAGAATGGTAAATATATTGAACAACTTTTATAAAATAAATCTTTATTTTACCTCAATGTTTATTCTCTACTCCGGAATTCGATCACCGACGTAATTAGCAAAATCATGCAACGCGAAAGCAGCCAGTTGGGAAACTACCAAGAAGAGTTTTGCGTGGGCCTACATTCGTGAATATTGTAGTCCGTAATTAAGACAAGTTCAAAGATTTCTGTTGATTATCCGTTTACCGAACCCGAGTGGAAAAATGGAAAAGTAGCGCATGTATCTTGGGCGAGTCAAGCGTTGACGCAGTGTCATCATCGATTGAGCTTTTTCCACTCCCAATTTCCGGCCATGGCACATCGTTCCATAACCGATCCTCTACCAACACTCAAACAGCATCGGATTTAGAACTTATCCTCCTCCTATGCCGGTCCGAAAATCACACGACCTATCGGATTCATTAATCGATCGGTCGGATGGTTCAGCCGCAATGAGGGACTTGGTGCTTACCCAGCAAACCCGAGCGATAAACCACACGTTGTTTATAGCTGCGAATCTTACCAGCCCCAGTAAATTTCGACCGTACAGCAGGAGTGCCAGCACCACACGAATTTACTGGACGTGACAAGAGCATCCCAAAATGTACAAGCCGGTAATCAAATAGCCTCTTGCTGGGTTGTGGGATTCCAAGTGCCGCAAATCGCGGAATATGATCCAATCAGATCGCAGAGTGGGTCAGGGGTAATTTACTTGTTCCAGGTCACGGGTGAGAGGGACGAGACGATGTGAAACGATGGCTCAATCCCACTGTATATTGCTGCTAATCACCTTCAGCAATACACGCATATCTATCAAGATTCTCGACGAAACCATTTACGTAAATCGCCATTTTGAAAATGACAAAGTCAAATGATAGCTGTTTAACAAAGTACTGAAAAACGATTTTCGTACCTCGAGCAAACAAGAGAAAATGATTATCTACTGTTTCTCCACAAATTGTGCACTATTCTTGTTTCACTGCTCATGGCATGAGCGAAAAGAGTAGGTCCCATGGCCGTTCATAAGTGTAAGGGTGTTCCCTAATCCACGCGTGTATAAGAATGGATGTGATCAGCCAGTCTGCAATGCATGAGAGGAGTCGAACTGAGTTACACAATTTTAGCTCATCCATACAAAATGTACGTTAGAACAAAGAAATCACTATTGTATATCAAACTCAATGGAAAATACTATCGTGATATTAACAGTAAAAACGTGAGTAGCAAACAGTCTCCTTTGCGATTAATTCTTTCTTTGATTAGTACGGTTGTTATATTTATGCAGGGCGCGCAAATATGGTATGCGCTATATCGTTTAAATGTAAAATTAAAAAAAACGGTCTCGTCAGCTGCCCGTTGACCGAATGGGTTGTGTGCCCGCGTTCTGCCCGTGAGGTCCCGGGTTCGATCCCCGGTTGGGTCGGTGGATTCGCACTACTGATGATCCCCAACCAGGTCAATGTAGCTGTATAGTGCTTCCTAGCTTCTCGGTTCACGCTTCGTTTGCTCTCTACATGACGAATTCTTCCTATGTGATTAGAAAGAGTGGCGTGGGGTAAATTATTTCTAACTAGATTGATTAACTATCAAATTTCACCGTCACACACAATCCGAAGTTCATCCAGTCAACCGTGCACTCAAGCGACTTGGGTATGGCTTTTGTTAGAGCTCATTAGCGGTGCATATCCACTGTCCCGTCCGAAATTTTGAACTCCATAGTAGGAAGGCTCTCTGAATGAATAGTAGATCTTGAGTACGTGAAGAGATAAACCGATTCCAATGGTTCACTGCTGACGTGGATAGGCTATGACGAATCAGATGACGTCACGAATAAATTTTTTTAATGTATTTATCCTCCATATTGACGACATTGATTTCACACTAGGTACAAATACCGCCTGTAGACTAACAGGAGCCATTCCTGAAATGAAAATTTCATCGATGACTTCGGTATCCAAGTGATCCAAGTCTCGTGACCGCGTCGTATTCCTCGAAAATCGGTGAGAGCATAATGCGCTGTCCATTCTGTCATTGGTGAGCAAGATTGTTGACATGGGACAGTTTTTTGAGGGACGTCGGAATTTCTATCTACCCTTCCCGGTAAATGCACTCGAGCTACAACTGAGTGCGAACTTATCAACCTAAAATAATCCCCTTCTCAACAACCTATCTATGCAGACTAGTAACCATGTGCTTTGATTTCCAATTCCTTTTCTAGTTCTTCGTAGCTCTTGGGAAGCACGGGCGCGTCTCTTTCCCAGGTCACCGTATCATTACCAGGGCTTATTTCTGAGAAAAGTTGCATGACGATACACGGTACATGGGAATGGAGTGAAAATGGCACTCAGACGTTCATTTGCCCTTTTAAGGAGAAGGGTAACTCGGACCATACCATCTAGCTATCCAGATCAGAGTAAGAACTAGTCTCAGGGTCCCCCTCTAGTGCTCTTGTCCAAAGACGCCTGGACATCAAAGCATTAGAGCTATATATACAGAAAGGGTTTTCAACTCGTTTGAGGCAGATGAACAATATTCTAGTTAATGTGTCTCTTGATCGATTCAACCCAAAGCTTCAGCATACCGATAACAGCTAATTTCTGTGATGGAAGATTCTACACCTCTGTTAAAATACATTGTCTCCCAAGGAGACGGGCTAAAATGACCCTGTTTAGTAGTGAGCCACGATCAACCCGTCGCGTTATCTTGGCCACTCGAATGCTGCTACTGTTCGTCCACAATGACTTATTTAATTAATCTGAACCAGCTTTATTCACAGCTAGTCACTCAATTGGTAATCACTACCTTGGGACGAGCCCAGTGGCATTCAGTTCCATCTCCCAACTTAATATCAGAAACCGGGGGGGGGGACACAAAATGTGTTCGGATATTGTCTGTTCCTTTTAAAATTTTGAAAACCAGTAACCCCTTATCCACTTTGACTGGTCAGCCCTGATCGATAATCGTTTATCAGATAATTCGATGTGGTCTATGTCCATAAACCCACATGGTCTGATCACGTCACAATTGTCTTCCAGAAGGTGAGAAGGTTTGTGAATGATATTTTGCATGTTAACTGACTCGTTTCCAATAATCGGAAGATAAGTTTCAGTCTGGTTTGCGTAGTTTCCCAGAGGCTTCCTTTGTGAATCCTCCGCTACGTTCGTCGGTCCACTCATTAATGACGTGAAATTATCTCCAGATCCCTTAAATATTTTTCAGTATTTAGTCTTACCCCATATGAACACTTTTTACTTTATTTTATAGCTCACCACTGTAAGGTTTGTAAAACTTTGTTTGGCAAAATCTTAGTACATTTTTTTCTCATATATCTTACACTTGAACCTTGACAATTAATTTTGTGTGAAGATGAGGTTAAAATTATGGCCCGTAGAACAACAATAATAACAACAACAACCACAACCAATCACTGTCATAAACATGCGCCGAGTGTTGGAATGCCTCCACCGGCAAGCAGAAGACCTAATGATCAGATTGATCTGTGCGATAAAGTCTCATGCACCTGGACGCATTGTGCTCTTTGTAATAACTTAATCAAATGCACATCATCGATCATCACGAATGCTCGCTATAAACACGTGTATGCTTGCACTACGGCCTACTTATCCTCGATGTTTCCACAATGTAGTAAATTTCCTTGTAACACCGAGAGTATTCACCAAAAACTAATTTCGAGGTTGACTTAACACTTATTTTATTTTAATTTTCCCAATACGTCCACTTCAATCATAGTACTTTTAACTTTATATCAGTCACTAACTTTTCCCTCGTGAGTGCAATAAAGTAAGTAATTGGGGATACCGGACTTCGTTCTCTTTCTTTTTCTTTCTACCGGATGAAGCTAATGAAACATGAATAAAGCCGTTTATTAGGTTGGATAAAGCGACTGACTTTGTGAAAAAATTGTCCAGTGAAAACTACAATCTTCATCCCAGTCATTCGGATCTGCACTCCACTCTCTGCACGTATTGATCATCGATTAAGATAGATTAGTCGGATCTGTTTAAATTATTTATCATCTATTCGTTCTGTTTTCTGGAACAGAAGAGATTATCATTAGAGGCAGTGTGATGTATGAGACTGATCTGGATACAATTATTGTATGCCTTAAATGCATCGAATACGCAGAGCATATAATTCGAATACATTACGTGTGCAATTCCATTCGAAGTTGTACTACGTTGGAGATCGCTATTGCATGAAATCCGGAACTATATTTCGAATTCTATTTACAATAATACATTTGGCTCCGCGGTCGGTCTATTGAACAATGAATTCAACTTTCCTGAATATACCGGCGATATATATTGAATAAAAACTGGAGCTGTTTTCCGGTGACTCATCAACTGGCTAACATTTTATATCATATCGTTTTGTATAGAAAAGAGGAAACAAAATTAATGATTATTGAAATGGGGATGATGATTGTTGTTGTTGTTGTTGTTTTCTGTCTCAATTTCACAAAACCGGATATGGCATAAGTTCCGATGGTAGGATCAGCCATATCCGGTTTTGTGAAATTGAGACAGAAAACAACAACAACAACAACAATCATCATCCCCATTTCAATAATCATTAATTTTGTTTCCTCTTTTCTATACAAAACGATATGATATAAAATGTTAGCCAGTTGATGAGTCACCGGGAAAAACGCTTGCTCGCAAAACTGTAGAATTTGACTTCATTGAAATCCCTAGATCCTAACTACAGTGCTTGAATTATCGAGGATTATTTTGAAAGTTTTGAGATTTGGTGGTGGACTCGTTCGAAGCCCGATGAAGAAAATAAAGCCACATTCCTTCTGAATGCGGCCGGTAAAAGTGCTTATACTCTAATCAAGAACTTGGCTTATCCTTCACCTGTTTCTGTGCCGTACAAGGACTTCCCTCCTCCTACAGCATACGAAATCGAGGAACTTTGAAGCCTCAGAAGAGTTTCATTCAGTGGTATGCAATCCAAACAAGGGCATCCGTGAACTCATCCTCGAATTGCTCACAGAAGCTGTAAAGTGTGGTTTTGGTGACTTACATGCAGTTGAAAGATCAGCCGATTGCTGACATTAATAATACTGTTTTACAAAACGAACTTCCAACCTTCAAAGAAATGCGGGCCCACTGTGAACAATATCCGGATATTCATTCCCCTACTTGTATGCCTTCGACCATCGAATCTACCTACCACCATGTTTGGATTCAGTCAAAACCAAATCCGCAAAAGTTCATGCTTCAGCCAGCTGTACAATCTTGCCCACATAACGTGACATATTCGGATAAGTCCTATATATCAATTGTGCGTCCTACAGCAAACGTCATTCCAGATGCACATGTCCATCCTGTTACGCTTCATATCATAAGTATGACAAAACTGGTCATATTCAGTCTACGTGTCGCAATACCCAAACTTGTGGTTTAATTTAATCCAGCGACTCAGAAGTGACTGAGATGAACCAAAATTCTTCTTTATCTTTGCAATTACCTCCCGCTCCGGTCACATTCGTAAACAACTATTCAGTTCCACTCACTTCATTTCATTTTGGACACTGGTAGTGTAGAGTATCTAATTTCTGTACAGGAGTTAAAACTGTCTACTCCAGATGCTAAACTACAGTCGTCCACTATCACCATAAATGGCATCACTGTACAATCTCTGCATGTTATCGGTTCTTGTGAGATTTTAGTCAGTGATGGACATTCAGAAATGTCACCTGTACATTCAGAGCAATCAAGTTAATATACGCTCAAAGGCCAGCGGTGGTATGAAAATCCCTCCGGTAAAACTATCGGACAACGACGATCCAGTTTTTCTCAAGCGCCGAGTTATTCCACATGTTACCTGGCTTTGCCCCATCCATTTATCCTGATCCGATGACTTGTTGTCCGCTGAACATTTTGTACGCACATTCATTCACTGCCAGCTTAAGCGAATAACGCGCGGTCTGACTGACGACGGATGGACATACGAAACACGTACCCCAGCCAGCAAAGACTGTCTGTCTGAATTCGATGAGATAGCAGGTCTATCCCTGATAAACACCCAAACACATGATGGCTTACCTCCAGAATGCTCGTTTGCTCTATCCCGCTTGGGCTAACCTACCTAAACACCGATAATACGTCTACGAAAAAAATGAATCGGAATCGCGAACTAGGGTACCTTTGACGAACACCGCGGTTGGTGACGAACCGCCTACTTAGTTCGCTGTAGTCCCTCACTCGACCTGAAGTGAGCATAGCGACCTCAGTAAATTAGCTTACTTCTGGGGCATTCCTTTTTTAAAGAATGGAACCCATCTGAGTTTCACGATAAACTTACTCGAAGGCTCATTTAAGTTCAGTGCTATTTGATTGTAATCAAAAGGATCCATCAAATACCAGCAACAATGAAGTTACTGTATAACGAAGAGAAGAGTAAATGTATTATAACGACGTGTTTTGGAGTCATTTCTTCCTCGATATGTTCAACACTGACAATGGAACCGGGCTCTTAGACATGGGATTACAGGGGTTGATAAAGCGCAATTCAATCTACATTGTTCAAGAAATTTTCGGTGCTCGCCAAGAAGTCAACGGTGTGGAATACCAGTTCAAAAGGAAGAAATCTGTACATCATAGGTGCTATGAATGCTGATGGATTGTTGAACTATATGCTTATAATAGGATCTCCAAACTCCGAATGGTATCTATAACGGTTGCAAACCTCATTGTTTAGCGTTGAGTCCAATTGAAATGATGTGGAACATTACGAAAAGTTACATCAAACGCAGCTCTGAAATCAACATGCAAAAATGATGGCGGATGAGAATGGCATTATTGGTGATGCCAAGTCGTAACTCACAAAGGATCATTGTCAGCATGCATCTAATCTTGTTTGTGTACGTTATCCGACAGCTATAAAAATGCTTAATTTTCAATAGGTTTGATAGTAATTTCTTTGTTTCAATCATTCAACGGTTTGTGAGTGGGGATATAAGTCACAAAGTTCTACCACTGTTGAATTCAATATGTACTTGAGAAATTTTGTAGAATTTTCAGCACATTTACAATTGCAGTAGGCTAGTTTTACGTTTGACATTCCTGGATAATTTCATGCGAAAGCAGACCCTTGATAGGTAATTTTTTCCAATCAAGGCAGACAGTTCGTGCAGTGATGAAACCAAACGATCATATATATAAATAAACCGCAGATCATGTTGATCAGGTCAACATTTTGCATTTTGTTGGGATACAAATGGCAACTACTATTAACCACCGAAGTTTATCCCAGATTAGTCAAAATAATCAACAAAAATTGGATTTTATTTTCATTTCGGATACAGGAGGAGTCATTTTGATCTCAGTTGTGAATCGCATTTGAGGAGAGAAACTAACTAAAGTGGACATCTCCATCATTTTACGCATACTAAGTATCTTGTCACGTGTCCATTTCAATGTCAGAAATACGTAAGCAATCGTATTTAATTCAAAGGAATCGGTTTTTTATTCGAGAGAAACTCAGCCTCAATGGAATTTACTCATTGAGTTATTGAGGGCTTAGACCGACTCTACTCATGCGATAAATCATGCTCACGTTCACGTCTGGGCATGGTGACCGACTTATCGATCTGTCTTGACGTGTTTCGTTTCGTTGCCCGACCGACAGAGGTCAATTAACTCCGGGCTCGTTCATTCGTATCTATGACGCACACGGACCGAGTTTGTG
>UZAN01041312.1:16877-27184 GCA_900618425.1 Echinostoma caproni | reverse complement strand
AGATCGACTTGAAAGATACTTATCTATAAATCCCGTTAGGCGAAACCTCCTTCACTTTGACAATCAATAATATCCCATTTGGTTTGTACACAAATTTCTGCCGTTAGGTTTATCCATTTCTCCTGTCATGTTCCAGCACGTTATGAATGACGGTACTAGTGTTATGTCTGGTGTTGAATTATATGAAGATAACATTATTGTTCATGCTCCTGACAAGTTTACTCATGACGTATAATCGCTTGAACTCTTGCGTAGGTTTTCTGATGAAAATATTGCCGTCAATTCTAAGAAGTGTTTATTTTTCGTATTCCATTTCGAATGCCGTGGATATCTGGTTGATGGTAAAGGTTACAAACCTGACCCAAACCGCCTGCTTCCTCAGCCAAAAGCCAAATCACCGTCTAACATACATGAACTAAGATCCTTGATTCGAGTCCGACATTACTATTCCAGATTTATCTCTAATTTCAATCAGAAAGCTTCACCACTATTTCTGTTCTCATTTTCTGACAGATTTGTTTGGACCGAATTTCATGAACGTCGCTTAGGTGAATTGCTGAATTTTCTGCAGTTCCATGCTCTACTTCATCCATTCAATCCCAAAACTCACTCCACTGTCTGTAATAATGATGCATTTCCGATGTCATTGGTGATATTCTTGAACAAAATGGACAACCAATTACTTGTGTGTCTGGATGGTTAACAGCAACTGAACGATGTTATGCTCAAACTCATCACTCAACTTTAGCTGTATATTGGGCAGTCAAAAGCCTCCGCAATTTCATTTTCGGTCATCGTTTCACCATCATTACCGATCATGAGGCCTTGAAATTTATTTTCGACCCTGGGAAATCCCTTTCTAAACGCTCTACAGCTATGGTTAAGCTTTGGAGCATCTCACTCAGTACTTGGTTGAACATCGCAGCACCAAACATTCGATACACGGATTATATTTTGCGTCAATCGCTACTCGCTTGTGACTCAGATGACATTTCTGATTCACAAAGCTCGACAGTTGCTATCCAAGTGGGTTCCGTGGCCTGTTTCAACAGAGGCGTGGCAAGCTGTTCATGCTGATTATTGTAGTCCATTTCTCAATGGAATTTGTGCTCTTGTCGTCATTAACTTCTCTAAGTGACTAGAGGTATTTTTCACTAAGTCACCTTCATCAGATTTTACCATTCATGCTTTGCGTAAAGTTTTCAGCCTGTTGTACTTGTTGCTGATAAGGGCAATCACTTTTCCACGAAGAGTTTTTCAGAATGGCTGAATAACACTGGATGCAAACATTTGTTTCCTGCTCCCAGACACCCCTACTCTAATGGTAAAGCAGATAATTTTTTTAGAACACTTGAGAATGCCATTACTTCTTTGAATCCATCCACGTTTTCTGAACTTGAGAGAGGTGTTGACCTGTTTCTTTTACAATATCGTTATTCTGTTGATTCCTCCACTAAAGAAACCTGTTAAACTTTCCAAAGGTCAAAATTTGAGATCCAATTTATTGTGTGTTTGTTATTCTTCTGAAGTTGTAGTTTTCCGCGGCCCTCTTCTGAGACCTTCTTTAGGTACTGTCCTAAAGTCTTTAGAACGGAGAATGCTTTAATTGCAGAAGGCATGTGAATCAAATTTGTTTTGACAATCCAAGTCAGTCTGTTTCATTTCATGATGAAAATTCTAAGTCTAATAACACTTCTTTAGATACTGAGCAACTCGATACGACTGATGAACAGAGTGTCGAACAAAAAGTGCTACGGAAGAATTATCTGTGAATGAGCGATCTGTGCGAAGGCCAGAACGATTGAGTGCGAAGCGGGTAATGGATTACAGAAAGCCTGTGATGAATTCAAGGTGCGGCGAGTGTGATATATGAGAATGAGCTCGATATAATTATTGTACGCTTTAAATGCATCGAATACGCAGAGCATACAATTCGAATACATTACGTGTGCTTTTGATTCGAAGTTGTTCTATTTCGAGGATCGGTATTTTGACTTCTATTCACAGACACATCGATCGAATGTAATACGGAACAGACTTTGACACCCCAGAAATCAACGATTTCAAAACTTTCATCTCCTTAAGAATCAATGGAACAAGATTCTATCATGAACCAACTCGGTCCTAATGGTTTTACGCGATCAGATTGGCGTGCATTGACTTATACAACTCTTAAAACACTCAAGACTCGAGGTTAGCTTGGCCAATGTCTCCGGTATCGTTGCGAAAAAAAAATCAGTTTTTGACCTTACAGCACAAATATCTCACTTCCAAGAGAGTATGCAACCCTGTTGCCTAATAATGTCTTGGTGAACAGATTCTATAATGCATAGTTAGCATTCGATTCTTCAACGGGTTTCCGTTTGTTAAAAGGACGCTATTGTTTAGAAATCATCTGTAGGTCAACTAAAATGTGATCCACTCGAGCAAACTAGACAGTGTTTTGACTGTTTAAATGCTATATAGACAACATTTACTGCATAGAAGACCACGAGTGTGCCAAAATTATGTGGCCGATTAATACAGCAAATATGATTGAATACTTCTCGAGTAAGAAATTTTTGTAAGATTAAATTTGGAAAGATATACACAATCAGTATTAATGATTTGTTACTTAGAACAATAGTAAATACAGAAATCAATGCATCTGTTATTCTGTGCACCTAAATAGCAGTATGTTGGCATTGTTTTGTAAGCAAACNAAACGTGTGTAAACTTAAAAAGCTTTCGTTGCATCACCGTCAATTAGTCATTCTAGTAGTTTCTAAATGCGTCAGACCGTGTATAAAATAAAGTATTGCACGTATTTTCAAAACATCTTACAAATATTACCTCAAATCATGGTCCATTCTGCTTCGTACGTTTAAATCAGAAGAGATCACACCAGTTGGGTTTCTAATTTCCCATTTCATTTGGGACACATTAGTTGTGGTTTCATAATGCATTCAACTCAAAACAATAAACGTTATCCCAGACGGGAAACACATCACCCGATGCCGATCTCATTCAACTAGGAGAGGAAAAATGACCAACTAAGTCAGTTCACATTCCCCGCACAATTGTAACCTGCCAATTACACTGACCTATGGACTGTACTGCGGTCGGAAAACAGCTTACCCATCAGATATATGATGATGAGGATGAGGATAATGATGGTGGTGGGACAATATACGAGCAACCAGTTCCAAGGAATCAGTTAATACCTGGGATCTAATCTGGATGAGGTGATTAAAAAGATAATGAAATTGGTGTACTGGATGAACAGAAGACAAAAGAAAATAAACAGACTACCGATTTTACACGGTCCCAATTGTGTTATAGTCCTGAACTGAACAGGTCCGAATAACGTTTGAGTCAGTTTTGGGGATATGAGTAGGATTGGGATCATATTCGGTTCTGTTTTTTTTTTTATGCGTTCCAATCCCAATCAACTCTATTTTTTCGGAGCCACAGAACGTATAATTTGAAAACTGCCTTCCAAATCGGCTTCCTCTTGTGTCATCGCCTCATCATCCGTGATCAGATTGGAATGTGTCGGTTGTAAACTGTCCAAATTCCCGGTCAGTCGTGAGAGACAAAACACCGCAGCCGCATTATCAAACTCACCGCAATAGTTCGGCGCTGAGAACACGGTCACGAGAGAGCGATTCGCGTAGAACTCATATCCATCTTCCACAACCTGATGCGCTCGTACAATCAGGTCCAGATTGAATCTTTCCAAGAATTGATCAATCACATTCGGACCGAACATGTACGAGACGCCTCGTTCACTGGCCTCCCATCCAGTCGGTTCGGCCGCTTTTTCCGAATAATCAATGTACCACGGATCGGACCAAAGCAAGTCGCATAACAACCCATTCTCCGGCACATCACAAGGACGTTGAATTTTTCGAATCTTTTGTTTCAATTCAAATAAGTCCGTGACTTCTGGGGTAAGCATGTCTGGGGATAGACCACCATGACAGCAAAATATTTGATTCTCAATAATCGCGCATACAGGCAAACAGTTGAAGGTGTCGATAAATTGACGCCACAGCTTGACAGTGAATCGTCTTTTGCATTCGTCAAAAAATCCATAGATCCGTGTAACCGATTGGGTTTCATGATTGCCTCGTAGAAGAAAAAAACGACATGGATATTTCAGTTTATAGCATAATAATAATGCTATTGTTTCCAAACTATGTCTACCCCGATCCACATAGTCTCCGAGAAACAGATAGTTAATTTTGTCTGGTTTACCGCACAATTCGAATAGATGAAGTAGATCACTATATTGTCCATGAATATCGCCACATATTTTCAGTGGACCTTGCAAATCCAGCTGATTCGGTTGAGATAAAAATATCGGTCGAACTTTTGTACATATCCCAATCATTTCTTCTTCCGTTAGCATATTGTTTTTACCACCTTTCTCACGTGTTTGCCATAGACGTTCGATGAAATTGCTGATCTGGTTCACTTCATCATTAGTCAGTTTGGTCGCATTATTTGCATTACAATCTGCCGGGGTAAATGGTCGAACAAGGGCGTCTGGTTCACGATCGTCGTGGATAGTTTTCTCACCCTGATCTGGATCGGATTTCTTCGGGGACAAATCGACTGACTCTTCCAATTCACCCTCCGGTGGTACCAGGAACGATGGCAGGGGTGCTGGAGGTGGTGGACTTCGTGGTAGACGTCGAAATAAGGTGGATCGAAATCCCATTCGATCTTTTCGACGTCCGAACCAACGCTGTCTGCCACAGGACTCATAACCGAGCGGACGGCAAGCCTTGGGATGCTCAGTTGTGATATACATGTCACACTGAGCATTCCGAGTGGGGTCTGATGCCTCGGTAGGTTTGACTGAATCGACAGACCAACCGACCGGTTCAGACAAGCATGCATTCTCGCTCAGGCCGGGGTCTGGCGAACCACCGAACACATTGCGCTGTTCCAAGATGGTTTTTCTATCCGGCGGTTGCTCGTTCGCCACTGTGCTTCGTCTTGGACGATTACTGCTAGACAGGTTGTGGACTAAGTAGACAAGACATGCACATCAGAACTCTAAACCGTGTCCAACGATTTGCTGTTTGCTAAGTCATGCAAATAATTCGGCACTTGGATAAACAGATGATATAAATGCGTCTGACTGTGGTACTATCGATCGGAGGTGATTTCAAAAGACCTCCGGTCAGGTTAAAATCGACCGCGGCCGCTGAACCAGTTGTGTCACGCGCACTGATTATGGCACGGCGTGGATAATGATTTGTTTCTCCTGTTCCAAAGAGAAGTGGAAGTTTGCGATCTTCTTTAAAATAAACTTCAACTCGAAATATTTTTGCAAGACGGTGTATTAAATGCGATTAAGTATGTATCAGATAACACTACCAATTATCCGTGGAATGATGAAATAACAAAAAAAAACAATTTCTCTTTCTCAGACAACAATCAAAATGCGAAACTGATTGAAGAGGTTACCATACGTTTCCGATCAGCTTGATGAAAATATATGCGAACAAATTTTGGATCAACAGATTTAAAATGGACTCAACTCAGATTGCATCACAAAGTTCATTAGTCAGAGCGTTTTCTTCATCCGATCGGAATAGACAACAGAATGAACAAGCTCACTGTTCAGTCTATCACCTAAGGTATGCAAAATGGCGTGAACTGAAACGTGAAAAAATCCCATGCCGCCAAACTATCTATGCTAGAATAAAACTGCAATTCAACAAATCAATAAAACGAAAGACAATCGTGAGTTACATACTCCTGTTAATTCATATCTAGGATGCTTTTATCCTTCGTTATAATAGGAATAACGTAACGAAACTTTATTGTCAGTTTCCTCTATTGTTTTGACTTTCTCCATTATGTGTTTTATGCGTAATGAGCTCGTGTTCATCATCGATCGATGAGAGTTTCAATTCTTGTTCTGAACTATCTGAAACGAGAAACGCTGAGTCGTTAACTCAGTCAATGTTGTCAGATAGACCCAAAGCACAAACAGAGCCACGGAACTGTATGTTAAAAGTACACGGTTTAATTCTGTAAGGATTTTACGGGGGATTCGACATCACTCGCGCGGGATAGTATCAAAAAGTAACGAAAATCGATAAATTCAATAGTGTTTCTCGTTTCTGATTGTCTTTAACCTCACAATGTTCTTGATTCATGGGTTCCGGCCAGATTAATCCTGAACCATCTGACAGGCAATCAGAAGGATGAGTTTAGTTATTGGTGATTGGTTCGTTCTGCCTCGCTACGCTACACATGGCAGACCATTGATTGGAAACTTCTCCTTTCGCGAAGATAGTATTTGTGTATGTTCGGTAAAAGGAAGTAAAAATGAAAAATGAAATTGCTTGCTTAGGATAATGCACTATTGTATCTTTTATTCGCGACAAATTCGGAATCATTCAGTTTATTTTGTGGGTACCAATTATGTTGGCGTTCGATTTAACTGTTTGATATTTGATCATCTTTTTGTTACCAGTACTGAAAAATACGGTGTTGGTGAAAACAAAATGGTAAAGTAGTTGATTTCTGGCGCTTTATCAGCCAGCCCTATATCGCATAGTTACATAGTTTAGAGTACGAATGTTTGGCAAAATGGAAAATGAATCATGAGAGTTTATGTTGACTCCAAAGTGAGTTCATTCTTTTGCTGATCACAGTGTAAGTTCAGTATTCAAAACCGTTCACCATGCACTTTTGTGGACCGATCTTGGTTGCTATCTCTGGACCGCCCATTTCAATGAAAGGGGAGCTTGAATGTTCAAATCAGTGCGCGTGAAAAAAGAGAATTCATGAAGACTAGGTTCGTAAATAAATTGAGAAGATGTCCGAGAGCCACTGTTTACAACACTTAGTCATATCACTCAGTGTCTCTGAACCATTGATTACAATGATCCTGAGGTCCCCATCCTAAAAGTTTAACCTCAGCATTGCTTGTCTGGTTTCCATAATAGACCCTAATAGACTCGTGCCACGCAGACAGTGGTGTTCGAACACCAAAAGTCTGACTTTATCCTCGACCATTAACAGACAGTCGCTATGGCATCACAGCTGTCTCAAGTTGGCAAACGCCAATCGAGCTTTCTGTATGCGAGCCAACACTTTATCCCTGATGCGACCACCGGATGAGATACAGCTACTCGTATAGCAAAATTTGTCTATTTGCTCTGTAACTCTAGGGTGAGTAAGGTTGGGTGCTAAACCGATTCCTTTATGTAGCAAAATTTAGCTTTGTGAAGGTTTTGCAGTGATAGTTTTCGAGCTGTTAACCGGATTAGACTCTTGAATCAAGGCACCACACAGCGAACTCATTAGCCAATGCAGAACTTGTGGAGATACGTAGCACCAGAAACTAACCCTTCATGTCTGGCGAATCTTTTACTTTCCCAGATCACTTAGTATTACACTTGCATACAGGACTTCAATTACATTTAAATATATTTTAATTTTTGATTGAACGTGTTTTTTCAGTAACTCATGTACTGCTGATAAATTCCAGTAAAAATGCAACCTAGAAACGAGTTTACAGCAACTACAATAGAAGTATGAAAATGCACGGTTAAGGATTCCAGAAACTGAAACTGAATTTACAGGGGGTAGATCCACCTAAACCACAAAGTAATCATGGAACTATACTATTGATTATCCCAGCGTGTTTTCCTCAATTAACTGACTGACTGACTGCTGATGAAGATGAAACCCGAACAACCATGAATTAGCAATTGCGGTTAGCCCTAGTTTGAGTTGGTTGGGACAGGGGTTACACGAACGCCTTCAGTGCGATGGGTCTGAAGTTCAAAGTTCGTATGGGACGATTAATATGCACTATTGATGAATTCTAAGTAGAGTGTATATGTATGTATTTACATATAATCAGAGCAATCTGAGTCCACACCTTTTCTCATCAAGGTTTAGTCAAAACCCGTAATTCGCGAGCCTCGACTGTCGTATATCAAATGTTGGAACGTTATTAAACTAATAATAATAATGAGGCGTTGATTATTCAGATACATATTGATCCGACTTGTCTACAACATATCGTAACGAGAAGGCGAGCTGGCTGGGAAAACGTCTATTGATCCAATTCAAAAACAAACAGTGTCTGCGTTCGATTATATACAGTCAATTCTGAACCGCGCGGCGGGATGATTCATGCCTCTTTCTGTGGATCATTCGTTGTTGGTCTTGGTCCGCACTTGGCACGTACGTTGCCTCTTCTTCCGCGTGCCATTCCGACTGGTTTGACCCGAGATGCGTTGATCGACAGCTCCGACGTTGTGGCATTCGGTGGGTATCTTTCCCGTTAGCTGCGGATTGTCTTTCGGGCTGTAATTGTCGATTCACCCTTTTCGGGTGGCAGTCAACATTGTCTCGCGAGGCACTTCCCGCCGCTGCGTCTGTGCGTCTGGTCGGATGGGCCCCATTCTTGCTTCGGTCGCTAGCCAGGACTCTCTTTGAACTGCCTTCCATCACAATATGACTAATGTTTGTGCGTTGTGGCTAAAGGACCAAAGGTCGTGGCTAAAGCATTGCGGGTTTTGATGGGAAAAGATGTAGTGGTTGATTGAGTGAAATGGGGATTGTGAATGAAGATAAAATCTGAAGAATAATCAAATGATGGTATGAAAAGATGATGCATATATATATATCTTGGGACATTAGAAGCAGCCGACAGTTGATGAGTAGAGACAATGAATAGTATTAATAGATGCCGTAATCAAAGCGCTCTCGAATCTACTCAGTTAACCCGTAAATCTACTTTGTTTGAATCCCCAACGTTCATCTTACCACTACCCATGGCTTGCCACTACTTTCGTTTACTCTTTCATCTTTGTTCGACTTAATCGCCATCTGAAAGAAAGTAACCGAAAGAGGTAAACAAAGTGCAGAGGTATTGGGTGGATGGATCGAACTAAAACGATCTCAAACAAGCCCCATAGTATCCTGTGAATCATGCTTAATCAGTGAGAGTTCAGAACCTAGTTGGTCTGTTCGTGTGAGCAAACACAAATAAACCAGTTGACAACCTGCCTAACACTCAACTTATTAGTCAGTGCAAACAGTTGCTTGCTGTTTACGAGGACTTCAGGCCAAAATCACACTCTCAAGTAACACAATCACAAATAGATATATATATGTATACCCTCACTTAGAACTTCTTCACCCAACCAATGCCTTGGAAACTTCCTCGTAATGATGAGGCAGCCCATCTGACGGCGTGTGTGTCCGAGTCCAAATATGGGTCACATGAGTAAGATTTAGCGCAGGCACATGGTTGCTCAAATATGATAAATGAGCTGTAAATGGGCTAAAATGGGCTACAAAGCACTTTAACTACAACGCTGTCCAGTAACGAACGAGCCACGAGAGCGTTCTGTATGTTGAGAACAGTCAGCTAGATTGCCAGCATCACTCGTTTGCAGTCCGAGTGGGCGGCGTATGGAATTCTCTACCATCCCATTTTTTGTGTGCTCCTACAGTTAAATTAGTCAAATCGCAGCTTAATAAAGCATTGGAACACTTGACATTTCAACATCTATGTGAGTGATCATGCATATTGCTATTATTTTCTATTGATAAATTTGTCTGAAACATTCTGTAAAAAATCCTAAGTACTAGCTTTGTTAAATCACCCACAATAAACCTTTGAACATTCAACTTTGAAAGGCATAATTCTCCCAGATCAGTCCCATAAAACCTAACATTGAAACAATCAATGAATATAAATAAGATCCAGAAAAGTGCTATCATTTAAACAAGCAGATGACAACTTAGACTGTTCAGCAGGTGAAACATGCTGTTTTTCAATAAATTCGTCAAATGGTCACTACAACTATTTGGGTTTGTCGATCTGATTTTGACCGCATCAAACTAAGTACAAAATGTATGTTAAGATTATTTACCTGATTCTCATCTCGATTAGGTCATTGATGCATACCCCGGNGTTGCATTTCTTCGTCCAAGACCATGAGAAAGCTAAGACCCGAAGGAACTGTTTTTGTTTGCATAGGAGAGGGGATCCAAATTTTGGATAACCAACACCCCCGACTGGGCATAAAATGATAAACTGATGTCGGTTTGACAGTTGACCAGTGGATGAATTTATTGAAAAACAGCTTTTTCGCTTACCGGAATTAGTTTCCAAAGTGGCATTGGGCATTTTTCATTTACTTAGACATTTCGGTTAAAATAATTTACCGTTTGTGTGATATCCGGTTATTGTTACTTTTTAGTGACGGATTATTATCCCAAGCCGATAATCACTTTGTTCCGACGCTTTCAGCTTTCCATTGTGCGGAAATCAGCGC
>UZAN01041311.1:40441-60486 GCA_900618425.1 Echinostoma caproni | reverse complement strand
GCGGAGTATGATACCAGCGAGGAGTTTAGAGGCAATATTGATTACACTAATTCCTCTGTAGTTTTCACAGGANAATGGATATGAATCACCGACTGCGTGAACACCCTAACTACATGTGCCTTCTTTCCTTGAAACTATTCAAAGCATACAAGACACAAGGGCTAGGAATGTCAACCAACTGTTCTGATTGTCTTGTCATATCGCTTATCGGAAATGAAAAATAGATTGACTATCAACTGACAGTGATTCACACCCGTATTGATATAATTTTTTCACAATTCCCGTTTGGCGTTACTCGCTGAACACACGTTTTGAATTTGATGCGGCTACTGATCGGCAAAGGTCGCGAACCAACACGCCCAACGTGATAGTTCATTTCAGATTCATTATGATTCATTTACACAAGCGCACGCCTACACATTGATGAGGTTTTTTGTTGTTTTGGTTGAGTCATTATTGTGCGGAATTGTTGCTGAATTGTGCGGTTCGTCCTGCTTTCACTGCACTTTTATACGTGCTTCTGGTTCGGTTTGCACAACAACGTATTCAGTACTTTTGTAAACTGCTTTTCATGCTTTCTCTAGGCTACTCATCAGGTCAAACAGCCGAACCAAAACACAGAGATAAAGAGTGCATGTAAAAAGCAATTTCAATAATTGAGCATATAAACGTGTACCATTGCTTACTAAGCACTCAGTCACGTTGCAAATTGCCTCCAACCATCGAGTAAACTGATCTCAAGGTCGTCAACCGGGATCAAGACCTGCGAGGTCAACTATTTGATGCATGGTATCAGGTTGATCACCCTTTGGCTTCTTTCACGCAGCATCTGCTTCCGCAAACATCTCATGCTGAGGAAGTTCAGTCGATGACATAAGAAACCCAGATCGCACCCAGTGCAATCCGTGGATATCAGGGAAGTGCGCCCATAAGCAATTGCGATTTTCCCAATGGAGGTCAACGGATGATGTGGAGAAGTGCCCCGACGAAATGCACAGCGCTATCATGTGGAGTAGGTGTTTCACGATTACCAAGAGACCCTGCAGGTGGTTGGTTGGATACATTGAAGGATATATCACTAAACCGACAGCAGTGGCGTTTTTGTTGTCATTTCTTATCAGGCCAGGATGCTTGAAACGGCACAATTAGATTGTGTACTCTAAGTTCAATTTCTTACCCTTCCCTCAAATTACGTCCACCTTACATATCATAGTTATATGCATGGAGATTTTGGCAACGATCGGCGAAGTTCGCTTTAGTGTATTTTGCAGTACGACGATCGTTATCAATACGCAATTTTGAGACTAGTAAATTATGGGATGAAGCGGGGAGAGAAAAAATCAACTCATTCGTGCTCAGATTTGGGATAAATAATAGTTGCATTAGCAGTGGTGGATAAATTCCATTTATTGAACTGGTAGTAGATAGCTTTACTTAAGTGGTAGACAGATTTGCTATCACCCGGTTCTATACCACTCCTGACCTATCAGGGCCTTATGTGGTTCGCCACTCCAAGTCCCGGGGATCAGGTTGCCGGTTACCATCACTGAACAGCAGGACTTCCTGACTATAGGATGTGTAATGAAATAAAATTGTCCATATTTTGAGAAGAGACTATTCTCTGGGCTTTAGAAATACATTACAATGAGCACTCGATAATCAAAACCCCAAAACAGAAAATATTTTCAAACTAAGGGGCAATCAATATATATATATATATATATATATATATATACAGAGAGAGATTGTGAACGTTGTCAACATAACACTGCAAGAGTCTCGTGGAACACCCAGACAAACAATGTTCATGGCAAGTGCTGAGTTTCAGATAATCACGATCACCTTTGAACGCACGTTCCTTAGTTCCTCATGTCACCGGTTGGGCTTTCTCGGCATATGATGTTTTTTAGGCAACTACTGAATCCAAAATGGGAAAGGATGAGCAAACTAATAGCTGGCATTATGTTGCAACTGCCTTATTCAAGATTCTTACATAATAAGCTACCTTCGGATCCCCGATCGGGAACCTCGAGATCAGCCCAGACAAAGGTACTATTTTCCACGGACAAATTCCTTCGCTGCTATTGGTCACTGCGAAGTTTGCCGGTCCTCGAAGTATTTGGCATCCTCCAATAACATTTCTCATGTTCTTCATCCTGATTTTGAATCGCATTACCTAAACTGTCATTGAAATGGATAACTTTAGTGTGATGTATCACAAGTACACATTTATTTCGAATATTCTCATAGAACAATATTTTTTTATCACCTACGGTAATCAGTTTCCACTTCAAAAACATCTTACCACAGGGGATCGTTGTATTCCAATGGGTCCCGGCACTGATCTTGGTCACAGCCGCTGGATCGGTCAAGCAACTAGTCATTCTAAGCGAGGCTTGGACGAAGCATGGAACCTACGGTGGCCAAGAAAAGGTCGGACAACGAACGTTATTTGTGTTCCTTCTGATATCTGTGTTTATTTTCCCTTCGTTGGGCGTAACGGGGTAAGTCTTGCTCTCTTTCTCGCTCCCCGTGATGGTATTCCACTCGATACATTCGGCATTTACACCACGTGTTGATTTTCGTCTTTTTCCGCAATGAAGAAAGAAGAGTGGTACTTTTTCTATGTTTATTAATCACATAATTAGAAGTGAAGCATTCAGTTTACCGTCACTTTGTGTAACACAGAACCCCTCGAAATACATTCGTCATTTTCTGATCCGTTCCTCACATTCAGACTAACAGATGACGAAAATCATTTGCTGACTTTTATTATCCACTGTCGAATTTCACTCCCGAGTTGAGAAGTAAGAATGTCTGATGGTTGAGGCAGGTATGGTCGCAACATCCAACTCTCGATTGTTTGACAGTTGATACCCAGAATAGGCTGAAAACTTGCACTAAAGCACGTGCAGTAAGCGGATTGAAATATTTCAAAGGAGTCATTTTAATGGATATTTTTCATCATTTTCTAGTGTTTCTTCGAAAGCGATGTTAAGGTGATTGGAGTCGTTACCATTGATGTGAACCAAAAATCGGAGATTCTGAGTTGGAATCTTGATGCCAAAACTCATCATCGTAATCAAACGGGAAAGTTCTCATCGTTTAGTCAAAGGCTCGTGTCAGTTTTAGTAAAAAGTACACCGTCGCTGAGATGCATCACGAATTGTGTTCTGCCCTAAGGTTTAAAACATCTTTTTGGAAGGCTCCTTTTGTCATCTGTTTGATATATCCGCTAAATCCAAGACTACATGGAGTACCTCCGGTTTTACCCCACAGCGTATATCACTCCGAGCTTCAAGGCTGAGTGAGGTAAATACTAGGCACTTAAAATGATCACACCATATTATGTGCTTCAGTAAGCCCCGTTGAATGTCCCCATTTTCCAGTAGTTGGATCAACAAACTGCTTTAGCTCGAACCCCTAAGGTGCACAATATAGACGCATTTTACGGTTCCAAAACATGCAAGATCCCACTTCAAGTATTACTCTACGTTTAATCGCATCCTCATATCTCACTCTCCGCGTGTCAGGTCACTTGGTACCTGGCGCTGGCGGTGTTCCAGGTGTCAAGACAGGGCTAGGTCTCAAGGCTGAACGTCCTCTTTCTGATTGATATCATTAAGTAGTTAGCTATGCACTGTACAGTTTGATAGTTCAATGAGGTTCAAAAACAACAGTCTAAATGGTCGCTTTTTATTCATTCTACCCGTTCATGTGATGATCAATGGCAGTTCATCTGAAAGGAATAATGACTCACACAGTGGTCTCTCGCTTGATGGTTTCAAAGTATATGCTCAACGAAAAATGTGCTTTAATGCTCAAGTTGGATCCCTGGACAGATTGGTAGGTTACCCAGGCAGTCCACATGCTAACCTATCAAAGGTAAATGAATCTTGTCTGTTCAAACTTTGCACTGAACACAGCTAGACCTTGTCAAGCGTAACAAAAAAACACCACCTTACGAGAAAACCTCTTGACTCCTCTCACCAAGGGCCTGAAATAAACCAGATTCCTTTTGGATATGGAGCTCGAGGATCTATTCAAGACTGTGGCTACTGTTGATCTATACCTGTGGAAGGGGCCAGGGAACTGATGTTAGAGAGATTAGGCTTGCATCAGATGATAAATGTATCAACACATGACAGAAACGGATGCTCACATTACACGTAAGAGCCAACAGAACATTGGCTCTCTAATTATTTATCGATTTACATACTTGTGAACTGATTAGCAAAGCATTTCCAACTTTTAAAATTATTGATGTACTCCCGAAGCCTCAGTCCCCTTTGCTTTGTCGAACACTCGCAGAGCCACTGCTCCATTTCCCAAATATGAGCCAATGTACAAGGTTTTGAATATTGGCTCATTCATAGCCAGGGGAACCTTCTAATGTATTGATCGGTGATAAACTGCAGGGATAAACAGTGGGCCGTCACAATCCTTTCTGTTCCATTACGAATAAGGGTCCACGCAAGTTGGCAAGTAAGCTGATTAGGAAAGCCAACAACTCTCTGATTCACACCTAGCAATGCCGAAAGATTTTTGAAATATATCGGGTCAGCTTTCGTCTTTTAGTTAACGGAAGTCACGGGTTTATTATGGGAAGAGGAGCCGAGTTCCAGAAGAATGGCGTAAATCGGTTAGCACATCAATATACCGGGAAGAAAATAGCACCTGTTATGACAACTTGAGAGGAATAAGCTTGAATAACATCGCCTCAAAGCTCCTGGATAATATTATACTCCCTCTTCATTCTCTGCTGCATACGAAAATCACATGGGTAAAAACTGGATTGGTTTTAGACTAGGCAGAGGATGACTGGAGCATATTTTCATCCTTCACGTATTCTGAGTTATAATGAATTCATGAAAAAAGTTCTATCGTCCCTGATCTCAATTCGTAATTTGACTCAGTCAACCACCCATTCTATTAGCACTGCCTCTGACTGTGGGCAGGAGTCCGCAGACTTTGCTGCATTCGTGCCCCCTAATCAAAGCCACTTGAATGTCGTCCGGCGACGGTGTACCTCTGGGTCTTCCTTGATGGAAGTTTCACTGTTTTAAGAAGATACGGGTGATCTGGAGGCTGTTTTCAATGACTTTTCTGTTTCGAGCAGCTTTCTTTAATTCATTTTCATGCCGCCTGCTCGTGATTATTTCTTCGAGGTTTGTTGTTTGGTTCACCTTCAAAAACGGAATCTAGTGGAAAACTTCATTTCTGAGACATTTTGGAGACATCGATTGGGGAACAAACGTAAGAACCTACGTTTATCCTACAGAAAAATGGCCCATTATTCTTTCTCCCTTCTACTGTGATTGCATTGTACATAGCGAACGTATGAAGCTTTGATCAAATGCGCCGTTTAGCTGTTCCGTGCATGCTCTACTTCATTTGATGAGTAAATTCGATTTATCCTTTATGATTATTGGGATATGGACAGAATTCTTTTGGTAAAAATCAGAAAATATAGAAAAAACAAGGAACTATGTCACAATTCAGTAGACAGAGTAAATTTCATTGTCTCGAGGCCCTGTTGAATACTCATGCTTACAGCAGCATAAGTTCGGAGTCTTGAAATGGAGGACCACATACGAATGTACTAGATTAGGCATGGTGTTGACCCAGATGGCAAGGAAGCTTCCTACCACCTGTTAGGTGACATTAGTAGGATTCGAACCATAGACTCCACAGAGTAAAAGGGGCGATGGCAGCATCACTTGATCAACAACAACCATGTCGAACCGGTGTATCCCGGTTCTGAAACGGAAGAGCCAATCTAAGCTAAGCTGGTGCGTCTGGAGTGAATTCTATGTGTGCGATACTGCTCCTACCGTCAGTATTTACCTATTTGAACCATCTCTGTATGACAAAACGTTGATAACTGCGAATTTCGTAATTGTTGTTTTACAGGAATACTGTTTATCTAGCCGAAAACAGGGATTGTGCTGAGCGGGAAGAAGCGCGGGTGGGTGCAGTATGCAAAAAATGTTTGACACGGGATATAGTACAGAACATTAGCTGGTTCTATCAATACCCACCACAGAATTGATCGTGATCGGCTCCTTGCAATTCAGCTGATAGATATAAATGAAGTGAACATGTCCCTTGGGTAGTTCATATCATTCCATTAAATGGAAATGTCTTTCATACCTTTTTTGTATCAGTGCCTAGTGATAGTGGTCCTGCTTTTATGAATGAAGTAACACAGTGAGTTATATGTTTTCAATCTAAAGGATAAAACCCTCTAATGAGGCAGAAAATACGTACCAACTATTATCTTACGTCAGTCGCCCAATGTTATGTCAGTTTAAATGAATAGATTGATTAGTAAAAATATCCTGTTATTTTACTGGTCTAGTACAATGTTGTCAACTGATAGCTATAGGCTGAATCTTTCTAGTGTGACTCAATTCAAATCACTGATATCGATTACCTGCTCCGTTTGGTTGACATTCGTTCGATACATCCTGAGTTGTCTAATGAATTTCTCACTCTGTCAGTGTTATATTCTTATTCATTCACACACGGAGTTGTCTGGGCCACAAACGAAAACCGGTCCGGGAGATTTCCGCAAATCCGGAAATCCGTTCTTAAGATTGCATCTAGTACGACCAAGCATCGTCTAACTAGGCGTGAAAATCCTGCTGAAACTTGTCATTGTCCTATTCATTCAGTTTCATCTACATATGGCCCAGCATTTCATCTACTCCTTGGTATTAGGATGTTGCGTGTTTTTCTCTTCAAGACTTAGTTCCGCCTCGGAATTCAGGGTCACATCACTTTTAATCATTATCCAAGCAAACCGCGAAATCAAACACAAATTATATGTTTGGGAGGTCCTAATGAATGAATACTTCCACGCACAAAACTCTAATAGATGACTGTTTGAAGCTTCCATTAGTTAGCGGTGTAAGCATTTCGCCAGTGTCAAGCGATATGTTTCACTTCAGTAATTAAAATTAAATCAACAACTATTGTCTCACTGCCACAGAAGAGGATTTTTTTCTTGATGTTTCAATGAGCTCACGGCTTTTCTGACGCTCGCTCTTTCATAGTAGACCTGGCGTCCTGACCAAAGGTTATAAAACTTCCTGCCTACCAGAAAACGAGCGCATGCGTTGTTTGGAGATAGTAAAACAAACACATTGTGTTGCAAATTCACTTACTGAGATAAACTAAGCCGATTTTTGACTTAAATTTGAAAAGATGTGTGAAAATCATTACTTTTATCATCCAACATTTGACGTCTGACGAATCTATTCTATTAGTTATCTACAACCAAGAAGTGGCAAACAAAAACCTAATGAAGATCGTTTTAAGGATAAGGAATGTCGAGGTTTGAGCAAAATGACCGACAGAACTGTGAAAGTTACATTGCAGTGGAATCTCATTCTACATGTGTCGGAATGGAAAATTTCTAGGGAGAGAGAACCGTACCAGAACGACCAGTACACCTTACGCAGCGCTTGGGATACCATGGAACGGTGCCCTGGGGTTTATGCTCCGCGCAATTCAAATGCTCAGATTGTATTGCACTTCTGGCGTGACGCTATCCTTTAGCCAAATTACAAACCGACAGGGCAAATATTATTGGATCACAGTAAATTGGATTAATGGAAACGGTCACAGTGGTGACAGGGTTCTCCACAAAGAGTGGAATCTAAATGATCGGATGGAAGCTCTCTGGGAAGCCTGGGGTTTATGTCGTGTTTGTTTGTGGTTGTAGGGCGTTAGGTGTGTGTTACGGTTGCTCATCTGGCATGTACGAAGCTTCTTCCGCGTTTAGTTTTATTTCAAATATAAATATTTCACTGCAATATTTTAATTTCGACCGCTGGGAGTTGGGTATTAGACAAAATCTTCTTAATTATTTCATGTAAGAAATAATGCTGTGAGCAGGGATTGATGTTGTGGATCAAATCAGACTCACATAATGAAACTCGACTCACTGCGTGATTATTATGGTTTAACAATAATTTATAGCTGAATATTTGGAGGAGAGCTATTGAGAAGTACCAATAAGGTCTTTTATGAACCATTTCTATAATTATACCTTAATTTTGTTAAGACTGTTTGAGGAATATCATCGCAACAGTGACAGTCGCTTTTAGAAAAAGTGCCCTCAGTCATTTAGAAACTATCCAATCTTTGTGTTGAACTAATCGAGCTTGTCAACTTTTAATCGGCAAAAGATACATGTGTTCAAAATTGCGATCCATATCACCGTTCTCCACCATAATTTCATAAAGATAATTTTTGTCAGCGATATATTTCTAGCTGAAATTGTAGTTTTCGAGGAATCTGAAGTAGTTCGGTAACTGAACTCATTGAAATTTGTAAACTGACGTGGTGTTCTGTTTGCGTTACTTACCACTGAGGCAGACTGTGCTGAATGCGGATCAGTCAGATTGAAACGGGGACTATTTGCCACTGTGAGAGTCTATCTTCATACAACTAGTTGCTGCCTATCAAAGGTCTGTCATGGGCCACAGTATATACAAATGCAAATGTCCACCAACCATGGTTTGCTACCCACAAACATTTTCCTCTAATTGTTATAGTAATACGAAATCATTTTCAGTCGTGCCAACAGCTTACATGTCAATTTATGGGTTAAAATACCCTTCTATTTTAGCTGCTTGCTTCCAGTTGGGGAGGTTCAGTGGTGTCGTTGGCTTGATAAGTCAATTCGTAGAGCTTATGCTGCGTGTGTTGGGGTAAAGTGGGTTTGAATCCGTCTGAGACCACTGATATTTGCATCATTCTATCTTAAGACTACCATCTTTTATTCGCTGAAAAACAAAATAACTTCAATGATGGCTTGACTCACCCTCGTGAATCGTTTTCAATATGTTCACATCCATTCATTCACTTTCGCTATGTATCAACCCGCTCCCTCCCCACCCACTATCACAGATTACCTTACCTCATCGAACGCTTGGCTGGCCAACGAAGTGACGGGAAACCGTTAAGGCTGGAATGCATTTTTCTGCCAGACAGTTCAGCCCTATTCATCAACTATGTGATTACGAGCGCATTGGCGGGCAGCTTCGTCCAGTTACTCCAGTTAGGACGTTGGTGTTGGTTTCTGTTTTGTCACATATTTTGTGTGCATTCATCGGCCGAGGTTTCCTATTTGGCCCAGGTCAGTTTGAGAAACGAAATCACGTTGATTTTTCATAATGAAGCTAATGAGAATGGCACAAGCTATGGATGGGGAAGTTTATTAACTTGGTAAGAAATGGACCTTCAGATTAGTTCTTTGTGGTATCCGGGATTACTGTGACACTGCCATACAGACACGTATTCTTCAGTTATCAACTAAGGTGTTCTCTAATGTCCTGTTTATAAAATTTGACAAGTTGCCGGCGGTTAGGTCTATAACAGTGACATACCGTGATACAACCCGCTTCTTTCTTTCAAACGACGAATATCGCGAAATTCTGTTTGTCATACCCAAAGGGGGAAAATTGACTAACTTGCTCCATTCCGTTACGTATGCATAATCCGTTTCACGTTTTATTGCGGACATGAAATCCTCGCATGGCCAAATGAACACAAATGTTTCTCGCATTTCATACAATTTGAATATGATGGTAATTGATAAGCCAAACACACAAGCTGTCTATTTAAGTTTAACATGTTAATGAGGCAAACCCTCAGTTTTACAGATGGAATACATGATCTCGGATTACTTAACTTGCGTGTGCGTGTTTGGTGGTGTTTCGGATTTATCAAAATGGCCTCAGTACAATTTCGGGTTCTCTCACCGCCATCTACTTACTCTAGTTGTGAGACACTACTCACTTGTGAGTAGTTCGCAAAACGATGCGATCAGCGGTTTCTTTCAACGGTAAAAAAGGAACAAGACCTATTGGAACGAGTTGCTACTGTTGCTACAGCATATCGAACACAATATGCCGACTACAAGAATGCGCATCTAATAGTGGACCGTTCCATCAAATATCCTTGGTGCGTGTGGGAATTCTGCAGACTCCTTCCAAATGAGATATTGTCATATGAAAGACAATTTACTGATCGTTATTCGGACGCTGCCTTCTAGAATTATAACACTCTCACTGGTCGGCCGCTGTAGTTGATTAGATCTTATAAAGTTTATCTGGGGTTGTGCCAGATTATTAGATGCCTGGAGTGTTGGGAAAGAATCGGGGTTTGTGGTACACCAGGAAATGCAAGAGCCATGAAAAGTTACCCTTTTCAAATGGTTTTAATCTGCTTTTGAACTTCCTGAAGACTGTTAAATATAATCATCACTGTATGTTTATGGAAAACTAAACAAGGAACAGCAAACCAAAGTTGAGAACTATAAATTTATGGAGGAAGTGTACATTTAGAGTACAAGTATCAGACATCAGATGAAAGATTTGACAGAAGAACATGAAATGGATGAGAGACAACAATCGCTAACTCGCTCACATGTTCCTGAGAAACCGCACACTTTTTCATCTTCCGAATCGGCATCATCAGTATTGTCATTTTCTTACTCCCGGTCATCAATGTACTGCGAAATATACAGATGGAAGCTTTGCTTATCTCTGCTAACCTCGCAATGCATACGAAGTAAATGTGAATTCACAAAGCAGACAGTAAGTGGGCATCAAAGATCATCAGTGACACTCAGGTTAGACAGAGGGAAAGAGTGAGAGATTCTACTTATTGATCGGAACCACAGTGTCAGCTCTACTATGGTAGGGCAAGGCCACAAAGTTCATTTGTTAACCGAGGTGTGATGTTTGAAACCGAACGGCTACGGCCTCACCAAACCGTAGCATCCGCCCCGTTTTCTGTCTGGTGCTGCTAATCGAAGATGCAGGTAAGTTGCAAGCTTCTCTCCATAGCTGGAGCGCCAGCTCAGCCAGCTACATCTCGCCCGGTGGGCGCATCACGGATAAAGTGTCAGCTCGCACAAAGAAGGCTCACTTGAGATATTTATCGCGACATCCGGATGTCTGTGAAGGTTTGAGAGCCGGTTCTGCTATACGGCGCAGAAACATGGCCATTAAGGAAAAAGGATAAAGATAGACTGTCGGTGTTTGAACACCGCTATGTACGGTGCATTGGGGGCAACCGGACAAGTAATGCTGAGGTTACATTTCTATTCGATTCCACTATCAAGATTGCTGTCGTCTTCTATGCATAGATTACAGACCAGTGCGCGTTGTCATTCAAACGTTTTTCCTGCCTACTGCTTTCAATTTTCAGTAGTATAGTTCCAAATGTTAAAAGTTTGTGCATCATCCCGCAGAAGTTAGCATCCACGTCATTTTTCGGCTTTACTTTGTATTTATATCACTGGAAAATGTATGGATATTTGATCGTCGTCTTCCAACGTTATCCAACGATTCTAATGGTTTAATATCGACCCATTTGACTTCAACCCTTTTCTCACATCGTGCTGGTGCATAACAAGGCAAATGCTGGTCCATTTCCGTTTCGTGAACGGTATGCTTCCATGAATCTGATCATGGCTATCGTGACAGCGTACGCACCGATTGCTCCAATCATTCTACCCTTCGGTTTATTGTACTTTGCCTGCGACTATCTGATCTGTCGATACACGATGCTGTACGTCCATCCTCGGCATTGGTTCGACGACGGACACTTTTTAGAGTGAGTCCAGTGGTCCCGTTGCTCTAATACACTACCAGATCAATTATGACCTCTAATAAACTTGAATCATTCCAACTCTCAGCCCGCCTTTTATTGGCGACCGATTTCAAATGCAAGGCGTCCTTTGTGTTTGATCTACTTTTCTATTTCCCATTTTCCAGACCGAAAGAACAAACTGAGGCGGCAGATCGAGTCTATCATATGACCTGGTTTATTCAGTCAAACAACCTGAGCATGGCTGGGATTTGTTTAGCCTGTTTAAACTTGTCCTTCTTTTTCGCCCTACGAATCGGATTGGAATCAACGCGGCCCGTGGCGATTGCTTTCCTCGTTCTGACCATATTGGTCATAGTCACCTGCATTCTCGTCTCATCTCTGATGGACGGGCGGTGTTTTCGTATCGACGGACATTGCACGGCACCAATTTCAAATTGGACAAATATAGTAGGTGTTTGTCTCTCGCTTTTTTCTGTTCAGTTAGACAGGAGATATGTTCGAATTTACCACGAAATTACGTTTATTTTATTTAGCTCATGAAATAGTTTGTTTGTAAGTTTTGTAGGTTTTCTACAACATTGTTTCTATTCATGTTTGAGCTATGGTCTTGGTTACAGAATGGGTGTAATTCCGCGAACATTCCCGGAGCAACAAGTGCACATTTTGAATAGTTTGTTTCTGTTCTATCTTTCTATCTCTCAGTGTGTAGTATTTGTCGTGTTTGTTCGCTTGAAGGAAAGAAAAATGTATCTAATCTGTTCATTTCAATTCGCTCGTTCATGTTTGGTTCAAAGCGATATGTGAAACATTTGCTACCGAATAAAAATGCAAAGAATCATTTCAGTTTGACCTGTCACTCGATTGTAGGCATTGCATTTCGGTTTCCAGTCAGATGTTGGCTAGATGACAGTAACAGTCGGAATCTGCTTCACCTTTCCTTAGTAGCAAAACATTAAAAAGAATAAATTAAGTTTCAAAAGAAAAGACACTATGGCAATACTGCACGATTTACGTCCAGGACGATTTCGCTGCATCTCAACATGGTGCATACTGCAGAAAATACAGTGTTTATATAGGGCTTTAGCATGGCAACTAAGTAAAGCAAAATACATTTAAAAAAACAGACAAAACACAAAAGAGGGAGGGGTAAAAGGACCAATATCACCAGGGAAGGGATAGGCTAAAATAAAGTTCTTTTTTTTGATACAGAGGGGGCTTCCATCGATTAATTGCAATCGCTTCGGCAAACCTTAACAATCTTGAGACTTGTGACTTGTAGACAATTCGAAACGGTGTGCCTCGGTCGACTTGGTGTTGCGTCATCAGCAGATGTCGAGCAATTGCTGAGGAAGTGGTCTCGTAGTTTTAACCGTCGTTTCTATGCGGCGGACTTGACCTCAATTGGGTCAGCTGATTTTGCACCCAATTTGGAATATGTTCCACCACCCGATTGCGTAACTGTCGCTCTGTTCGGCCCAAGTAGGTGGCTCCGTAACCACATTGGAATTGGTAGTTTAGATTAGAGTTGGCGTACAGAGGCAGACGTTTTGCCAGGGGTTTGGGTATCCTGGTTATCCGGTAGACGATTTGGGGGTCGGCTGCGTAGTAGGTTCGAGCGATTGCTGACCTCAGTCGTTTGTAGAGCAGGCGGCTTACGTCATCACCTTTGAATAGAAGGTGTAATGTGACCCCCAAGTTGGGAACTGACGCAGTCAGTTCTTTCACAATTTTCGGTTTGCTATGCTTATTAACAAACGCTTCGGGGTAAGCGTTATTCGCTGAAAACTTCCGGAGGTTTTGCAGTTCTTGTTCAATTCTGTCTTCCGTGCAGATTCGCCTCGTTCTGTCAAATAAGGTCCGAACAAGACCACGTTTATATTTCAGGGGCATAAAGCTCTCAAAGTGTAAATATTGTCCTGTCCACGTTTCCTTTCGATAAACGGATCGAGCAATCGTTCCGTTTTCTCTTCAGGTCATAGTAATATCAAGGAAATTGAGTGTGTTGTTGGATTCATATTCCATTGTGAAGTGCATGTTTGGATGTAGTCTGTTGAGTTCATCCATAATTTTCGTGGCTTCTTCTAAGCTTTCTGTTATAACTAGGGTGTCGTCGATGTATCTTTTGTACAGGATAGCCCGCCCCGGAATATTAGTTCCTTTTTCTTCCAGATGTGCCATGAACAAGTCTGCCAGGACTGGGCCCAGCAGGCTGCCCATAGCGACACCATCGATATGCCTGTACGCATTCCCTTGAAAAGAGAAAGACACGTCGGGTTTGCAGAGCAGTAGTAGATGCTCAAGGACGGACACCGGTAGACACAGTCGAATATTTTCTTTCTCTACATGATCGCAGATAATTTGTATGACTTCACGAACTGGTACTTTAGTGAACAGGGATTGAACATCGAAGGAAGCCATGTGTTTTCCTTCTTTGTTGATCTTGTACAAAATATCCACCAATTCAAAACTGTCCTTGACTGTATGCTTGACCATCGATTCATGAACTGGTTCTAACACCTTAACCAGCCATTTCGCCATTTTGTGCTATGGTGAGTTCGTCATTAATAGATAAATTAAGTGCGAAATGGAATTCTATACTCCGTTCATCGCATATCTCAGGGTGACGACCAGTAGCAGGAGGATGAACATCGCAGTCACAATATCGCAGTTTTCAGATGTGGAAATGGTGGTATAACCTCAGAGCGGTGAAGTAACGAATTACAAAGTGTGCCAATAGGATAGACAAGGCGATCAGCCAGAATTCAACAAAGCTACCTACCCCCAAACTGCACAGCCGGTTGGTAATGGCTAGCAAAAGCCATTTTACCGGTAGCACGCTAACTGTGCAGGTGCACATACATGCTATGAAAATGTCTTTTTATGAATAAAAGTCTTCGATTTTCTGTCTAGTCTATAAAACGTTTCAAACTTGAACTGATTACTTCCGGCTGTTTTAACCTACTGCAATTATTATCCTAGGTCCTAAGCTCGATGTGAATACGTTAGAAGTTATTCATGCCTGACGTTTACCATTTTGTTTTAAGTGATCTGGTACATCCAGTTTACAAGCCACCGAATTTATGATTGCACTGTTCTCATTTCTCGTACACCCGGATCTACTCTGTTATTGACAATCGGCCATACACATATCTCATGTTTCATGCTTTCGTGGACCTCTTCCAACAACAGCATGTATTGGGCATCACGCGTCACAATTGTCCTTGAACTCCAATCACTCAGGCTTTGCACGGGTCAACTTGATCGTCTCTAATTCATTAGGCTTGACTGTTTAGCCACCCCAATTAGTGTAATTTCGCTGTTTGGCACCGTCTTCACTCCCTATCTTCATATGTTATTCTGTTACGGAAACCGGCCAACCGCTTAACAACAGCATTTATTTATCGCCTCTCGTCCCGTTCTGATTGTGAGAATTAGTGTGTTCATCTAGAGCAATCCTTTTCTACCGAGTTAGTGTGAGTGATGTCCAAAATTCCTTAAATACCACCTTGATAAAGACCGTCTCGATGACCGTGCTGTTTAATGGTCCTTGTCTCGACTATATACTTGTAACCGGATTGGCCCACAGACTGAGCCCTACCCGTTTGCCAGTGCGGTAATCGTTGGTTTTAGCCCATATAGATGGTCAACTTCTTGTTCGCTTTAGGATGACTTGGGCGTTGGTATCAAGAAGTCACTCAACTGAAGAACAACAGCCTAATAAACTTGATACAATGCCTTTATCCATCTATCTATCTATCTATCTATCTATCTATCTATCTATCTATCTATCTATCTATCTATCTATCTACCTGTCTATCTATCTAAACTGTAGAGTTTTTATAGTTTTTGAATGCTGTGCTACACACGAAAATCATCTGTTGACTGAGTTTCGTTTGTAAAGTTTTTGAACCTCACGGGATTTCTCTTGAACAGTCATACATTTTTTCCATCTTGTATTCAATATCTTACAATAATCCCTTCCCCCTGCTATAATTCCAGCTTTATTATGCAGTTTCACTCAACGACACAAACTTATTAAAAACCTTGATGAATTTCCTCTGCAGGATAAAGAATTACCGGACCGAGCTCGAAAAAGAGGTTCAGTTATGACCTCCGGCTCGATCACATTCTCGGACCTGGCCTACACTGCTGCCTATCTTGGACAATCTCTGAAGGCCTCTGAGTGACAATATCCGTCTGTCATTCAATCCCATTCATTTAATTCAACTGATGTGATTCGATCGATTATCACATTCACATTCTGTGCCTCAGTGACCAGTTGATTCCATTTGGTGATCCCGAGTGGTAGTTGTTCTTCCCTCGCCTCACACAAAGGTATCGCGGTTCTGAAAATGCTCATCTGTGATCCTCCTCGACATCCCAGTTTATTATATCTTTAAATGACACTACTTCTCGAGAGAAAGAGCGACGAGAGAGAACAACTGAGCTAGGTTGCGATGTTTTTCCTTGCCTTACCGGCGTGATATGCTTACACCATCTATTTTGCCATTCAACTACTTCCCGGTCTCGCTTTGCATCTGACGTCCAATTGGGTGATTTGAATATTACAATGTGGTTCCTGGTTTTCCACATTTTATCAGAATAAAAACCTAGAGGTTCGGTGTGCTAATTCGTGAGGTTCGAGGTTCCCTCGTCATTTGATGATCGTGCTTACTTGTAAACGAATCTTGTGTCATTGTTGATGGTTGTGGTTCCCAGTTCCAAATCGCATGCATACACCCGAGCAGTTGTGACTAATGATGCACGGAATATCGACAAGGAAGAAGAAAACTAAACTGGGTCAGTAGCCTGGATTCACTTCACCACACATCTGAAATAAAGAAAGAGTTCGCATGTTTACACAATGTTTGTTTGAACCATTCACAGAAGGATAAAGGGAACAGTTGCGATCAGTACATGATTTCTAATCAAATAAGGTGAGTTTAAATAAACAAAATGCCCTTCCGTCGTTTTTAAGCCATTAGAAACTATTCGTGTGGTCCAATAGATTGTGTCGCGTTTGCATGGACACTTCTATGTTGCACCACTTTATTATCAAGCATGCTCGAGTCACAGTAACCAACGTATACGAAAAGGCATTGACTTCCTTGGTTCTGGTGAGCTCTCCGAGCTGGATTTGTTGTTTGCAGACACTTCGTAGCCAATCTAGGCAAAATCATCAGTGCAACTTCGATGAAGCTTCCTCTGGTACATTTACGTCAGCATACATAGATCGCAACATTTATTACATTCAACGAACACTTTGTTTTAGGCTGTGGGTCGAGATAACAATGAATGCGCCCTGGAACACTGCGCAGTCTTTCATTCGGACGCAGCGGAGAATATAAAAGTAACTACGGTGGCAATTTAATACGATCTGGCATGAGTATCATTATGCTCTGTAGGGGTCAAAGGCGTAGAATCTGTCCAAAAGACAAGTTGAACAAATTAATAAATTCCGTCCAACATTTACTACAAACAAATGACTAGTCAAAGAAGCGCAATGTTTATTTTTTTCAATCGATGAGACTATTGGAATAGTGTAGAAAATTGAACAGTTCGATTCTGTCCCATACACCAAATTTGCATCAAGAACCCTTTAAGAAAATGATACACCCACACACACACACACACAGGAAACAAACAGTCGCACAACTGGAAAGATGTGTGATGAATCCAATACATCCCCGCATTTCAAATCAGTTCAGTTTGCGATTTGCGATCTACGCCCATAAAGACTCCACATCTCCTTGTAGTCCGCCAGTTTACTTGGCTTCCGACATTTTTTACAGGCAACTGTATCATGCACAAATATACGCCTCAGAGAATCATTGAACCTTTTTATAAGACTCTGTTGACTTGCAGGTCTAAAGTGCCCTCGTTGAACGTAAACTGATAGTTCAACCACGTCTGCGGGGCATCATGCATAAGTTGCACGTTAAGGCATCTACCCCAGTGGATTCAAATACTCCGTTCACAAAATCATGGTCGAAGTACTCAAATGTATGGTTTTTAAAATCCGAGACACAATCCCGATAGGAGAGTATTCATCATAGTGCGTCAAACATCTTTAATTCATCCGAAATATCTGGAGTTGGGACACTTTTGTGGTCTACAACTGATTGATTTGTGTTGATACATGCCTGTGACCAAATGGATTGATCGATCGATCGGTTGATCGATTGGCTGACTATTTGAATGCTGGATTGACGAGAACAAAAAAGTGGGATAAGACATACAATCGGTTTAATAATGTGCTACCGGGTTCCATACAAAAATATCTTATGGTATGACTTTCAAATAAACCACATGCCCACAAATGTTTCAGCAAACAGGGTGTTATAAAATGTGCGATGCAGTGAACCGATGCATAACAAAGGTGATGGCAGATGATGCGGACGTACGAGGTACAGAATGTGTTGTCGCAAAAGTTTAGAGCAAGATCAATAAAGCACGATCTAGGCGAGATGTTCATTGTATAGCGCAAACAAGTGAACTGCTACTGAGTAGGTTTGCCACACCCAATCAAATTCTGTACAACGATTAATAATCAAATAGACTGACGCTTTCCCTATGGTCTGGTACAGATGTGATGTTTAGTAGTCTACTTGAAAAAGTCAAAACAATGTGCGTCACGGGATCGGTGAATTTTTCCGAAGGCGATTCAGTCGACTGATGGCCTGGGAATGAAACAGTTTACTTCAACTCAGAATTGTCCAATCTGTGTTCCTTCTTCTGTGCGCATGTGCGTGCGCAAGCGTAATGTTTACGTTGGACGCATGGACGAATTTCTAATGAATAACGGTCAACACACATTCGCATCTTCGTCACTTAGCCCGCTGTTGGTTCTGCATGCTCAAAACATTTGCTGAGACAGTTCGACAGGTGCTCAGAATGAGTGTGAACGCGTGTCTACCTATGCATCCCCATCCCATCGGGGCCTGTACATGAGAAATGAGAACACATGTTTTCCTGATCACTACTGGGATACATACACTGCTTCAGAGGTCATATCATGACACCTGTTTATGGTTCCACGGTATTTCATTCACCAACAAATTTCCCCTTGCCTTCATCGGAAAATATTTCTCAGTCACTTGGGTGCTTTGTTCACCTGGTTACGCCGTTGTGAGTGAGGTGACATCCTAACCCGTGTGATACAACCCAAGTTTTGTTGAGATCAAACTGATGAGTTCATTATTTGGATGAATACTGTTCTGGTAGTTGTCAGATAATCGCTGCATTTCAAACACAACGACAGAGTGGCGAACAAGCTCGTTTCCAGATATCCATATTCATGCCAGTGCATCTCAGTATATTCCGGAGTAGTGATATATCACTACTCCGGAATAAAATTGTCTTGGGGAAATAAAATAACATAACAGATTATACATATATGGCATGAATACGAATCTCTGAAAGTGAGCTTTCTCGCCACTCTGTTGTTTTGTTTGAAATGTGTTCTGTGGGACGATCACTATATTATTACTGCAGTTGAGCGATGCTTTCCAAGCGGTGATTGTCACCAACATATCGCCGCATACGTTGTGTGTTGGAATCGAATGATGACGACCACCACCAGCACATTGCGGCTTCGCTGGTTGGGACACGTATCGCGCACGTCCAGCCATCGTCTGATGCACCGCGTCCTATTCGCAGTTGCGGGTCTAGGTTAGAAGAAACCGCGTGGAGGTCAACATGTTGTGGAGGCGAGGTATGAAGAAATGCACAGAGCGATTAGGTAGAATCGGTGTCTCCCGTCTTCCAGGCTAGGGTCCAAAAGACTGTGCAACTGGCTCGTTGGAGAAACTGAAGGATATGACGACTAACCGAGGGCAGTGACAATCTTGTGGTCATGGTCAGAATGCTTGAAAAGGTATGCATACACACTTAAATTGTGTACTCTGTGTTGACCCAACAGGCTCTTCTTCCTTGCCTTCCTCCTATTGGGCCCCATCCCTCTCTATCTTGTGCTTTATCACTTGATTTGTGTACATTGTGAGCCTGGCAGCGATCCATGAAGTTCGTTTTACTGTATCCTGCTGTACGATGATGATGGTAATAATGATTGATAATTTCCTTTTCATTACAGCACATTCACCCGCGCGTTACTCGGAGCATATTTCTCCGAGGTCATATGGCTTTTTCCTCTTGATTCTTTAGTGAAATCCAAAAACAAACTCATCGTCCTAATCCGAACACAGAGATCGCTGAGTTCCCTCTCAAGCTCGTTGTAAAGGTATTTATGTATGGGAATAACAGCACGGTGTTTTTTTGTGTTCAAAGAACTGCGGTCCTATAATTATAGAAAAACAGTTGAATAGGGACAGATAAGATAAGAACTGCTCGCGTAAGTGTTGCTAATCGATTCGCGTAATCACAACGCTGGTGCGTGTTGTTGTTCGCTTAAAGCC
>UZAN01041311.1:6296-34980 GCA_900618425.1 Echinostoma caproni | reverse complement strand
CGCGCGATGGCACGTAAATATTTCATAAACGTACTCGTGTTGGATAGCATTTGGTGTCGTGGAAATAAATAACGATGCGATTTAATGATGAGTTAATCCACAAAAGGGTGTAAATATGATATTCTAACTGAATGTCATGGCCGGATGCAGTGGCAATGCGAATAAAAATGTAGGTATATATATAATTAGTGGGTTCAAGGGGGCAGAAATCGGTTGTCAAGTCATTACATTAATTATATGGATATGAGGGAACGAGGGAGAAATTAAAATTTACAAAGATTCGGAAAAAGGGGATACAATCATTGAAAGGGTTAAGTAATGGAAAACGATCAACCAAGGATGAACGGGAGATGAAACTGGTGGCGTAATACCATACAAGGCAAGTTTTTCTCTATAGGTTAAACCAGAACTGAATTGTAACCGATAGAGAAAGGTAGCGGGATAGAAAATTGGTCAATTAAGTGGATCAAACGAGTCACATTACATGATAATAACAGGGATCATGAACCAACGATAGGGTAAGGTAACAGCTGAGATGAGCGCAAGGGCACGGGAGTAGACGTGTTGTGCTTGAGAATGTAAATGATGATAACAGCCCAATGAGTACACACCATATGCCCGGTTTCGATCACAGAAACGTGATTAACTGCAGTTTGATTGTTCTGTACAACACCCGATTTGTAGATAACAACTACGCCACATGGGTTACTGTACTTTGATGCGTTTAGATAGCTACCTTATTATACGACCTACGTGACTGACACTGCACTTGAATTGGTAGATGAGCTGTGACGAGGTCGACATAGGCAATTTATTCTTGTTCAGACATTGGATGGCGGGTGATGTTGAGAACAGGCATCTGCATTTGGCAGCATCGAAAGTTGCCTTACCTGCGGCAAGCAGAACTCTGATGATCCTTTGGGTTGCTTAATCTCCTTTGAACGAAAGTTCATAAGATCAAAGTCTTTTTCTCAGCTCTAATTGCAGGCACTTGTTTCATTTTTTCAAACCATTTGCGATTTACCCACGTTCGGATTCCACCCGTCCCTGGCATCGTGGCTCTGACGTTTCCTCAGCAAACGAAGCATCTTCCGAGTAGATGGGATCTTATCACGCCCATTTCCTATAAATGCCGGTTCTATACTTTCGCCCACTCTCTTTCTTTGGTTTAGCAACAATCTTTTATCCCAAAGATCTACTCCTATACACTGCTTTACGAATGATGCTACTCTCCATTGTTCTCTTTCTTACCGCACACTCCGTCAAGCTAATACCAACATCGATCACTATCGTAATGTCATTAGTGCTTCAATTACCTCCGATCTCGGACTAATCTCCACATGGGGTTTTACCAACCATGAGTATTTCAATGCTTCTAAAACTTCTCTCCTCTCAGTCTCTTAAACGTATTCCCTATTCTCCTCAAATGATTTCTGATTCTCTGCCTCTACGTTCCAGAAATTCTCTCTCCTTCCTTGGTTTATCCATAAATTCTTCTCTCTGGTGATTGATTTTTTCTACACTTGCCTCTCGTGATGCGCGCAAAGTTGGTTTTCTATTCCGCGCAAAGCGTTTCTTTAAACCCAAGCATCTTTTCCTTTTATACAAATCCGCTCGATACTTGAATACTGCAGTCATGTATGGAATGGAGCTTCGTATTCCGCTCTTTCTCTCCTCGACCGTGTTCAACGTAAGGCCCCCTCCAGCTGATCGACGAACTATCTTTAACTTCCAACCTGCAATCGTTTTCCTATTGCCGGGCAGTTACTTCTTTCCATTTCTCCTGTTCGCCGAGCTTGGCAATTTGTTTGCATTTAACGCTCCGTGGAAGCAGATTGCGCCGTAGGCATTCGTTATCTTTTTTCTATCGTTACTATTTCGGTTTCTGCTCTTCCAAACTCGCTTAAGCGGTTTCCCTTCCACTGACCTCTCATCTATCTCGTTCTCAGGCCGTCAGTCACCCTTATTAGGTTTCTGTCCCCAGATGTCGGACTTCTATCTTTCAATTTTCTTTTTTCCCGAGGACTGCGAAATTGTGGAACACTCTTTCCATTTCCGTGTTTCCCAGCTCTTATAACCTTATCTTTTTCAAAAGCAGGATTAACAAATTGATTATTAGTTGAATGTTCCTCCACATACCTCCCTTTACAGTTTATTTTTTATTATGGGGTTTACTCCTTTTGCTGTAAACCACTTCGTGTGTAATAGAAAAATAAACTTTTTTGGGTAGCCAATTTCTGACAGTATCTTTCGTACAACTGCTAATTCCGTTGCAAATACTTCTGAGAAGATGTATCCCGCTCTGAGTAGAAGACAGTGCACCAAGTTACGCTTTTAGGCGAGCGGTACAAAACTATGGAAGTTTGTGCTTTGTTCATTCCATGTGGTTTTTCGATGCACATTTCACGAAGTGAAGCCATCCAAACTTGTCGGTAAATTAAAATCCAGAAATGGTATTTCGTTGTCTTCTTCCTTCTCAGCTATCAAGCGTATCCCCGAGTGTGCAATATTAAATTTCAACAAACCATCATTAAGATCCCAATCCTTATCGGGAACAAAGAAAATATCATCTGCATATCTTTAGTGGTGACCAAAACTAATGATAGTTGTGTGTAGCGGATCGGTTCCTTACAAAAATGTGATCGTAGTGGCTCCCCCNTGGTGACCAAAACTAATGATAGTTGTGTGTAGCGGATCGGTTCCTTACAAAAATGTGATCGTAGTGGCTCGCGAATGATGTCACCGAAAACGTACATTCGGCTACGATCAGTGTTTTTAATAGTAGAATTCCTTTGTTGCTTGATACGCGCAAGTTACTGAACCCGGTTGTTTATCATAAACATGTTCTATCTGTCTATTTACACATTTTGTGATAAAAAAGAATGAAACGTTTTCAGTGTCAAGGCATATCTTTTCTGTGCTATTTAACCGTTCTCATTTTACTCACAGTGGCTTGTAACTGTAATGTTTTTGGTTGCGAAATTATGAGAAGTACGGAGGTTTCTGTATTGTGAATCGGAAAACAATCCGGACTTCAACTTACCAGCACATGTTTTGGTCATTAACCAATGTGTGAGGCAGCGCTCCAATACCTCGTGAACATTCTGACCTGATCTGTTCACTTATTGTCAGAGCGTCAACCTCGAGCTTCGTCTCACTGATCTCTTTCATCCGTATCTTGGATGTATACGGTTAATAAAACCCCTGAAAGGACTAACAATTCGATGCGTCGGCATTATCCTTGTGCTTTTATAAGCCGCTCGTGTTCCCTTAGTTTTGTCTCACAAGTGTGTTTACTTCGCAGGACCTTCTCGTTTGGTGATCAATTGACGCCTCGTGAACAGGTTTCCCGGATTCCAAAAATGTGGCAGTCACTTTACTTACTAGTTTGCTACGAATATCACCCATTGGATAATCATGTATTTTATTTGAGCAAATTTGATATCCGGAGTTGATTCGACCTGAGTTTTGCTCCTTTGCTCACTGTTGTCCACGGGGAAAAATATGGAACATCATCTAACAAACAGTTTGTGGTTTTCCTCCTCGGGTGCGTTGATGTAGTCACAGTTGATATCGTCCTGCCCAGGGGCCCCAACATTCTAAACTCGTTTTGGATTTTCTATTCAAAACCTTTTTAAACTGTACCTTCAGTTGAAAAATAAGCCATTCAACTTACATCGCTTCCGATTTTTCATCTGCACTAGTATTTATCCCTCATTTTCCTTTCCTGACCGTACATTCATACACCTGGTGAACGGGCACAATGGTTTGATTCTCATTTAGAGTCACTAGTTTTATATTATTGAGGATTTTACGTTTCGTTATTTAAGTTTTCGTTTACTCTCTCTGACTCCATAACTTTGCGACGGAATTTTAAGGAAGAAATAAGTGATCAGTCAAAGGATTGTCATGTGACGAAAATAAATCGGAAAAAATGCTGGGCAGCTTTAATGGGATTTGGACTCACAATCACCTTTCCGATATGATATTAATCCACTCCGCTTGATCACTGAACCTTCCAGGTTTGACTGCTCCACGTTGTAAACTTTTCGATGGGTTTATTATTTATTTCCGTAAACTGGTATTTACATAATCGAGAAAAAATATACATAACTTATCTAATGCAGTTTGCTCTTATCTGGTCAGACATTGCGATCGGATCTGATTGTAATTGTGCTGTATCGACTCGGCGATTACTTTTTCCCACTCACCGTGTTCGTTTTCAGTTTTTTACTCGTCCCCTCATAATCTATATTTAGATCATCAGTTTATCGGTTTTATTCATTCAGCTCCAAAAATGGATTTCTCAAACACATGAGCAATCCTTATTTTCATCGGGTAACGCGACCTGGCTGTTTTGTGCGTAAATTATTCCCAAACTCACGTCCACGGAAGAAAAATCAATGAAGGCCAATCACTTTGATTCAATTCAAAATTCGACTTTATTCATTCCAAAGGATGGAGTTTGCAAACCACTGTTTCACTGCAAGATGAAAGTATATGGATAATGGGTACACAACAATGTCGTTCAAAATCGGAAACATGATGACGAAGGTACAATTTATATGGCATCAGTGAACAGAACTGAGAAACATATGATTAGAGTTCGTGTTTCACACATTTCGTGAAACGTAAAAGGACACACACCGTGCGAAAAAGTAGAAATAAATCCGAGAACACCAAATTGATAGTTACGAGATGAGCATAATCCTGATCTCGGACAAGGTCTTTGAAATACGACCAATCTTAACGCCCACATAAGAGTACCTTCGAATACATAGTTGTTTGACTTCATAATTATAAACAACTTTTCTTCCACTCATGCGGTTTCGTGCTTCGTAACGTTTCACGTCTAATTTAGTCGTCATTCGGTTTTTCATTCAGTTACTGTCAAATAACTCGCGCAACAATCAACTCACTCTAATGACTGAAAGGAAATACTATCGGTGTTTTTCCAGCTCGATCGGTTTTCAAACAATGCTCCGTTCTGTTGCCTACTTGTGTCTTGTTTTACTAACTGGTTGCACAAAATGATGATCTGATTTATAATCCTATACCTTCGACCTAATACCCTGTTAACCATTCCGTACAGGGGAACACACGTATGGTTATCAACATGCATGCATAAATCCCATTAACTGCCCTCCACGGTATTTAGCATTACACCGAAAGTTTGTCCTGTCAGCGAGGCAGTTCATCGTCAGAACCGTCAGGACTGTACTACAGGTGATCATAGCACAATGTGAGCACTCTCAGACAAAGACACGGCAATCAAATGTGTGACTGCTTCAATCGATCTAGCATCGATTCGTGCTGATAAGGATCTACTGAAAGGTCTCATACATCCCAATCTGTTTTGCATCATTCCATGGGATGAACTGAGAGTGACGCGTAAAGATGTAATGCTGAGCTTGGCCAATTAAACTTCAATCTAATGTCATCTGCATTATTTTCTTTCGATTTGAATGTCACTTGAAACGCCTAAATAAAATGACCTAAACATTTGTGTCCCGTTCCCGTCTCCTCCGTCTCTCACTCATTCTCTATCTGTCTGGGGTAGACAAGACATAGAGAGACCCGAGTTGAACCACTCGAATTGTGAAATTCTTATCAGTCCTATTGCGACTGTTTTATAATGAGCTCCATGGATTCATATCACCGTAGTTTGGCTTGCAAAACGTGGGCCTAAGACTCACCGCAACATTCTAGCAGAAACACTGCACCGCCGTTTTTAGCCTGTTTCAGGACCGTTTTGCGCACAGTAAACTGGCACAATTTCTTCGTTGGCTGAAATGAACAAACACCAGGACGTGAAATGTGTACACTCAAAGGACAAATGCCTGGTTGGACAAATGTTTTGAGGTAAAAAAAACAAATAGTGCAAATGACAACATTCATCCAATTAGTCATATTTTGAGAATGGACTATTTTTAACCAGTTCACATTCAATTCGCGTATATATCATTAGCAGGAACTGTGGAGAAAGCAAAAAAAAGCAGTGTTTGCAATTCCAACGTCGATCTCTGTCTACTCACAAAAATAAACTCACATGTTTTTTAAATGCTTGACAAGGATGACTAACTGAACACTGAAATAGACATGTGTTTTCATTCCGTTTCACCCACTGAACTGGCGATACAAACTCTGTGTTCTCTTGACGCCACACTTGGAAGTGTTGGCAATCGCCGTCGGAAAACATCGGGGATTCATATTTTTGACACTTTATCACTAGATTTTTTGTGGCGAGCTCACGCGCACAGAGATTTGGAACAAGCAACAGAACATTCACCCAGCAGAACCACATTTGCAGGCTCCTGAAATAAAACGTTTAGCAGAACTATTCCGTTAATGGGGAACAGGAAGTACTGTCCGAAGGGAATTGTCTGCTAACAGGCGGCTAGTATTTTGAGGCAATGTGAACCAATCACCTCAAACTCTGAATAATCTTTATGTCTTATTCAATTGGTCTGTTTGCAAATCGGGTAAACCAGTCAGAATGAGACAACTTCCGATGAATACGTCATTCAAGGGCATATTTCTCAGCTCGTTTTTCCAGGCACTGCGTAGAAATTTGTCTATCGGAACTTATTCTCACCTCCTATTGCACAAGTTTTGGAAACTAAACTGCAACCCCCAAACTGCACAACGTAGTGATGCACCATAAAATGCTTATCATCAATGCACCGTCCACAACGAGAGAAAATGCGTGGGTGAATTCACCCGGTTCTCGTTTGCGCATCTGTCCTTAAAACTCTTCCGATGCATATCTTAAAAGCAGAGTTGAATCCCGTTAATTAGTTCTGATTTAAAACCATTTCACTATTTCTCCAACTAAAATAGCTTCATCATGGTTGTCAATATTAGTTACCTATCAATTTTCTGCGATGCATTTCGAAATCGGTTGATCCTGTGTATGAATTGGAGGGGCAACAGAAAAAAGCTGTCACTGCCCCCACAAAACATCTTTAAATCTCTTTCCGCGGATCCTTGCACCTGAGGGGAATGCCCCAATAATGAAGATTAAAACATCAATAGGAATATATAGAAATGAGTTTTTTGAATCATTATTACTGTGTGAGTAAATGGTGCAATTACGGAACAGCACCAGAATGATGCAATCGTCTCAATTGACTGTTGAATGAATCGTCAGCGGAAACCTGATCCAACTTCGCGTGATTGAAGTAACATGTAGATGTGCCGTCAAAAATGACCAAAGAACCAACTGCTCACCAGCCTGTATTTATTTTGTTATTTCACATTGTACTGTTGGCCATACGAGAAACATGAGTGAGTTGCAATATGAGTCGGTAAAATCGAATGGCCTTCAAGTGGGTCGATGTTTGATCTTCATCTTGTGTGGTGATGACGAACCACAGATAGTAGGAGAAAGCATTCGTTCAGGTGGACCTTACATCTTTCTGCCAATACAAGCGATCAATGTGTTGCTGGAGACTGTACCGGTTGATGGATTCTGCCGAAAGTTGAATATCAGAAAAATTAGGGAGGTTTTAGTTATTCGTTATGTAAAATGGAATAACTCAGTTTCGAATGTGAGACGATGTCCTCTTGTACACTTTCGTCCGGTTAGAGGTAGCATTGTAACGAGAAGGCGAGCTAGTTGGGAAAACGTCTATTGATCCAATTCAAAAGCAAACAGTGCATGCGTTTGATTATATCCAGTACATTCTCAACCGTGTGGCGGGATGATTCATGTCTCTTTCATTGGGTCATTTCTTGTTGGTTTTGGTCCGCACTTGGCACGTACGTTGCCTCTTCTTCCGCGCGCCATTCCGACTGGTTTGACCTGATCGCGGCACGAGATGCGTTGATCGACAACTCCGACGTTGTGGCATTCGGTGGGTATCTTTCCCGTTAGCTGCGGATTGTCTGTCGGGCTGTAATTGTTGATTCGCTCGTTTCGGGTGACAGTCAACATTGTCTCGCGAGGTACTTCCCGCCGCTGCGTCTGCTCGTCTGGTCGGATGAGCCCCATTCTTGATTCGGTCGCTAACAAGAACTCTCTTTGTACTGCCTTCTACCCCAATATATCTCCTAGATGTCCATTGTTCACAGCCCCCAGTTTTTTCCTGAACGTTCAGGTACTTTGAAAACAGGGGGGGGGTGACTAAACGCAAAGTGGAAATTCGTTTAGTTGATTCACCTGATCGAGAGTACGGTGAGACGGTGATGACCCCAAAGATCGTGGGCTCCAACCTCGTCACCGCCGCCAAAAGTTCTTGTTTGTCATGTGACATTTCTCGAATGGACACAACTCGTTTATACTTTCAGTCCAGAAGAAGCTTTAAAAAATTAAGAACTCCGTTGGAAATTTTGACGGAACACTGACTGGTACACTCGGTGAACGGATTTTCTCAAACTTCAATGATACGAAACGTTTTCCTCGTTAAATGCCAGAAAACCGCTCTAGAGCGGGCAAGTTTTTCTCCGACTGAAATCTAAGATGTCGAAAATGAATCAATTCTGATAGGATGACGTTTTTTCAGAATTCAATTGCATATACTTCGGGCCCTAACTTCTGCCTTAGATTAGGTTGTTAACTCATTTCTATCTGAGTAAACGAACCGTTTCGGAAGCAAAATATAGAACGGAACTGTAGGTACAAAAATGTATGGCTCCAATTGTTAATCAGTCGCGACCGTTTCGGTTATGTTTGAATCCATCACCAGTGGTTCTGATGGGACATGTACTGGAACCCATTGAGTTGGAAGTTTGAGACTTAATCCACGAGCTACTCCGACACCAGTTTACACTCAAAGGTGTGCGTTCTGTTTGCTGACGACATCAAAATCTAAGAAGCAGTAGCATTAATCGAGGGTTTGCTGGCGCTGATAACCACGTTGCAATTTATCGGCGGGCTTTAAAGAACGATATTGAACTGAACGTTTCTACGCCTCAGAAGTGATCAACACCCACATACCTCAATTGAGAAAAATCTAGGTATCATTGTTTGAGAAGGCCCAAATTGCTTGCTCGAGTACGCTAGGGATTGTTCCGCAGCTGGGAAGAACGTCAGCTTGTTTAATCATATCTTGGACCGGTTTAAAACAGCACTGTTCCCACGTTCGCAGTCAATGTACGTTTGGCCGTACACAGATTGCGCCGTCCGTGACTGCAGTCCATCACTACAAAATTATCACAGGATGGTAGAGCAGCCAAAAGAAATTGCCACCAAGTGGGTCAAGGAGCTGCATTACCTCAACTTCGATCACAATCATTGGAATTATATTCCACTGAGTACCGCCTAATTCCAGGTGACTTCATTTTAGTGCATCAACTCTTGTAGAACCCAAACTACCCATTTCGTTTGCTGCAAAATGCGTTACCTAAAAATCAACTCAAGGGACATCATCTCAAGGTAATGTTGAAAAGGTGTTGACTGGAATTCTGTGTGAGTATGCATCACTCGTCTCACATCGTTTCTGCACCAAATGTTGATTGTTTGCAGGGAGACTAGATAAAAACCCATCTCACATTTCTACACCGAAAAAACGGAAGTTACGTTCATATCCTTAAAAAGCATGCAATTCTTCTCATTTTTCTTGAGCAGAATGATTCAGTTTCTCACATGTACTAGGGCAATAGGTAATAGGGTAATAAGAAGAAAGTCAGCTTGCTATTATTTTCCACTATAAAATTTAGAGTTTGACTTTGGATCAAATATGTCTCAAATTAATTCCCCTCACCAAAATCGGCTTTTGCCAGCTGGAATCGCTAACGATTTCACGGTTCAGTGCACTGTCTGCTCACGCTTTATGGGTTTGTGGGAGGAAGACTTTGGGAGCCATTCCACCGCGAATAGTAAACAGTAAATTACCTAATTAGCAAATCACGAAATATGCCCATAGTTTAAGAACACAAATTAAAGATGAACACATGTTTTTGGAGAATTCCTTTTCAAGCATTTAAGTGCGATGGACGACGACAAAGAGCACCGGACAGCTGTTTCGTCCTGCTTGGGACTCATCAGCAGTGCGTGCCTTTTGTGTCCCTGTTAGGACTCCAAACAGTCATTGAACTTTTCAAGCCTTTACAATCACATTTATATGAAACAGTTTCAGTAGGGTCAAACAGAAAGATGGATTTGTCCGGTGTTTTATACTGAGCCTGAGAGAATTCCCAATTAGAACGCTGTTTGGATTGCGTAACTAAAATTCGCTGTGTTACGTCATGGTCAAGTGAACAAGCGATTTCCTCTTCCCTTGACCATAAAAGGTATAGAACTTGGATCAGTTTTCGTTGTGTGCACAGCTCAGGCTTCATGAGTCAGATGCTAATCACCTCTGCGGTCGCCAATGTCCAAAACCGCATCACTTTCCAGGTGTGTGGTGAAACTCGATAAATGGTGGCCGAGCGCATGTCAACGAAGTGTTTCATCTCTACCAGATCGACCTTGACACAGCTCTACTCCAACCCTGTGAGCCGGCGTAGATCGTGTTCTTCAATACATTGAGATAACTGCCTTTAGTTTGATCTACGTAAGTTGCACCACAGGTGCACCTGAATTGATAGACAATCACAGTTGAAGCCAACATACGCCGCTTACCTCTGTTCTGGCATCCGGTGTTTGGTGACATATAGAACATGTGGATAACTTCGCGTTATAAAAGGTGTATTTCAATGCGGTGGATAAAACTCCGCTGACCCTGACAAAGGCGGCATCGGCTTTGAATGAAAGTTTTTCAAAGAGCATATTCAAACGGACATTGGCAAACAAGCTCCGTTTGCAGTTTGTTATTTAACCTTTACAACACAATAAATATGACTAGTAGCAGAGGAGGATTTACAAGGAATAACACGGGAAAGTAAGCAAAGTATTCAACAGTTTCTGTCATCATTGGTCCCCAATTATCATTTGCTCCGGTGTTTCATGACAGGTCATTTGTCAGTAATCCGAGAATGGGAGCTTGAGGGCTTGCACAAACTGTTTCTGAGCATACAGAGATGGGTTGTGAAGACGAATGGGAACTGCCTCCGCCGCGGCTAGAATGCGAAACTGCACGTGTCTATAAACCGTCCCGCTTCAACTCTATACAGTGATCGGAACGCTTCGGTCACGTTTACAATGTGATCAGTGTCAATGTGCGACGCGATCGCACTTGTGACTGACTTAATTACTTGTTGGGACGAAGACCATTGCTATTCGTCTCAAGATAAATCCGGCTACATATTTGCTAGTTCTGTGAAAATAATCGAACAAATTTACAACACATTTGACCCCAGTTAGGGTGAACTCGGATCAACACTAATCTCGCGGAGATTAATCAATAATATTGCGTCTTACAGCAATATTCACTCAGTTCGTTCGTCCTATCCGTAGCCTGTGACCGGTTGATCGATGTTATTTTGAATCACATATAACCACCATAGTAAAACTTGTAAATTGAGTTGTGACTAGTATTCAAGGCCATTAAAAACCCGTGCTGCTGAAGGTGTGACTTCTCTCTCGTGTTTTGGGAGGCCTGAGAGATCGATAACCGACCGTGTGTCCCGTGTTTCTCTTAGGTAGTTTCCGCTCCTAGATCTATCATTCGTTCACTGAATTAATGCTAGTCTACTGTTCTTGTGTTCCCATGTACTACTAGTGTTACTATGCAATATTTTGCGTTCATTGCACTTGTGGTGTTCGCCTTTGACACAAGCGGAGTAAAACATAGCATTACTCGATTTCGCAACCACGGAGGGTGATGCTCACGGATGCGCTCCGACAAACGCCTGGACGTGTAGCCAACATACTTTGCTCCACATGAGCAAGTGAAGGAGTAAATACAGAAAGAGGCAGGAGAATCAGGCACTCTATCCTCTAACCGTAGATAAACCAATGGGCTAGAAGTTAATCGAGCTTGGAGCTTAGCCGTGTAGAGCGTTCTGTTGATGTCTATGCACAATCGCTGCCAAGATGTCGCCTTTAAATGGTAAAGCAAACAATCAGCTAGCATATTTATATGTTTGTCTAACTCGTCTAACTCGTTCAGCACAAATGAAGGTGACTTCTAATAGGCAGTACATTCGTTTCCGTAGCTTTGTACCACTCAGTTTGAAGAACAGTCTCACACTCTGTTTTGTCAATAGAGGTAGAAGAATTTGCACGAAGGATATGGTGGCTGCAGAACTCCAAAAATGTGCGGAACACCTTAAGCCAGAATGCATACCCGGAGCGCTTGGTGGAATCTGTGATGCAACTACAAGAGGCATTTCCTGCGAGGGTATTTGCTAAGAAAAACGTCTGCGTCCATTTCTTTCATATAAATTTGATTATAAAGGTGGAAATGTTTGTGTTAACCGACAAAGAGCACTGGACAGCTGTTTCGTCCTGTTTGGGACTCGTCAGCAGTGCATATTCCTTGTGTCTCTGTCGAAATTCGAACCGCAAACCTTCGAGTCGGGACTTCAACCCCTACCCCTGAGCCACACGGTCGACGGTCATTACCTTGTGCGAATGGCTCATTCAATTTATATCGTCAATGTTTGGATTAGATCATTCGGTTGTTGACAGGAACCAGGCACTGTTGATGATGTTCGGTGTGGGTTGCCTTCTTTGTGAGATCGGTAATTCCTCACTGTTTGAATGCACTTAAATGCGGTGGAATCTGTTAGCAATCTCCCAAGGAGTGAAACCCACAACCAACATCATCAATAGTGCCTGGTGCCTGTGAAAATCCGAATGGACTAATCCAAACATTCACCATCTAAATTGATTTTAAAGGCTTGAAAAGGAATTCCCCGAAAACTTCTGTTCTCCTACCTCGTGTGTACTTAATTTTCCCTGCTGCCGAGTATGTAAGATTTCATGTAGGGTTTACCTTGCTTGCTTCCAAACCTAAAAATGAGAACTGTTGGAAAGAATTATATTGTAACTCTTCCGTTCAAAACAAGAATTAACTTCAGTTATCGCTCAACTCAGTATTGAAGGATTTCGATGAACCATGTTTTTTAATTCTTTTGTAGACACGGTTATCATTGTAGAGAATTTGTCTCCAGCTTGTTGAGGTTGTGCGATCACCAGGATTACAACCAGCTTCTCACGGGCAGCATACTGTTGGTTCTTCTCCTCAGAATCATTTTTGTGTTCTTTCGTTGCATTGTCAACTCTATCGCTTCTCATTTGTCCCGTTGACGTTTGTTTCGTTCTGGTTATCGATTTCTTACATAATGAAGCGAGTGCTTAGTTCTCTGACATATATATATATATATATACATATATATATATATATATCCGCGCACACCGCTCACGCGCATGACTTCAACCACACTAGTTCTCTTGTGACCTCCATTGTCCCTTACTATTGGTTGGCCCTTGTTCTGTACCGGTTAACTGCTTATCATTTATCGATTATTTAACTATCTACGCATCTGTGACCTGTTTTGATGACTCCCTGGTAGTCATCTGCTTATGTGCACACACACATGCATGCACGCACGCCTGTCGTTGTTTATTAGGAGGTCGAATTGTATGCGCCCAACTCTATTATGATTGGCTCATCTTTGGGAGCTTCACGTCACTACCTGACTAGACTTATTTTGTTTGGCTCCATATACTTCGATCATATTCTCTTTTTGACAGCGATAAGCTATCTCCTTTTGAAGCTCCTTGGTTGTAAGGTGTATTTCGACACAGCCGAGCGCTGTCCTATTCCTTTTTGATGCACTTATATCTGGAAGTGCCTTGACGACTGTTGGAACTCAGATACCTCACGAATCAAGGTTATCATATTGTTTATCATGCTATTAACTAATTCGCATTAATAGTACCATATCATGAGCCAGTCTTGGTTTTCATTTCATTGGAACCGGGACTTTGTGCGTCACTTGTCGCCAGGTTTAACACTCGAAAGCAGTCCTTCTAATTCCGTAGAAAAGGAATTAACGAAGATAGTGATGAATTAGGCAGTTGCCTAACTGGTCTCACCGATACAGAGGGGTTTGGTGACAAAACCAGAATAATGAACTGAACTTCATCGTCATCTGCAGATCTGGCGATTGCACTGCACGTGAAATATCTGCAGCTGCTCTGACCGCAGTTCACGTGTAGCCAGTTGGATTATTGCAAAAACTGATGTTTCTGATGTAGTGATTAATTCTGCTGCCTGGAGGATATTTTCATTCAGGAAGAAGTGCAAATGCGAATAGCCGTTACATCCATGACTTCGTTCAGGCTTAGATACCGTGGTAAGCATTGATGTACTGATACGGGGAGTGGAATGACCCAACCGAAAAGTTTCCCTTGCTTCCTTGTGATCCGAAGCATAAATGATAACTTCTGCTAAAAGTTTAAAATAGAAGACAAATCGATCATTAAAAATTGAAGATGAGAATGAAATAAGTCCACCGAGCTGCTCACATACGATCTGGGTGCTGTTGAGAGCAATCGTATTTTGTGAGTTGAGTCGAAGAAGGATAGTCCAGAGTGTGTGACGGTTCGTTGGTAGGTCTCGTCCGTCAACAAAGGCTACTGCACAAAGCCACTCCACGTAGAAATACGACCGATTATCTGTTTTCTAGATTCCTCTTTGGTTTTACGAATAGAGAAAATGGACCGTTTTGTGGAAATAAGCAGCGATGTGATGAAAGTTACAGACAGTTTTCCAGGATACAGTCAACTGTTAGCTGTTGGTTTATTTCCATACGTTGAGCAATGCATTCTGTTAAGATTTGGGTGAATTTAAATCAACAATTGTAGACATCACAAAAATGAATATTAGGATAAACTATATACTGTCGAAAAAGATGAATAATATGCTTGTAGTGGCCTAAATTTCAATGGAAACCCCAATCGGTAAAGGCAGCTGCAACACAAAGTTAACGCGTGTGACGCACAAATTGTTGCACATCCTAATTCCAATACTTCAAAAAGCGATAAGATATTCCATCCAGATGATGCTGAATAATTTCGACAACGATGAAAAACGCTACCCAAGGTGAAAATACCTTCCCGTATACTTCAGGTTGAAATTTGGTCATTCGTGGAGAATTTCTTTCTCCTCATACCATATTACTGTTTTTGCTTCGGTCAGACTGTGTGCAAATGAGGAATTTGTTAGGGTTAGGATGGTACCGATAGTATCAGTGATTATATTGATAGTTGTAGGAGATATATTCGCCACGGAGCTTTATTGATCAGTCGAATTAATAATTGTACTGGGTGATACGTGGTGGTGCGCACAAAATGTGTCATCGTTGGACCTTGAAGGATCGTGAATTGCCCAGCGCCCAGATCTACTCCAGCAATTTTACTGGTTAACCAATAATGCTCATATAAAATGGATCAGTAAACTACGACAACTTAATGCTCATAAGCAGATTTTCTGTTCCCGTTAGTTGGAAAACCTCGCTTCGTGTTCATTGGATCGCAAAATGATGAGGTTTCTGTTCTACTACTCATTAGTAATAACTGCCTCGTAAAATTTGTGGCCATAATGCTAGTCAGTCGAAATTTATCCCGAAGTCCACGAACATGCAACAACCGGCGAGAAAAATTAGAACTTGTCCTACTTGAAGCTGAAAATGAAACTCATCTGAATTTCACTGACACAGCTGCTGTTGTATTGTAAATCGAAACTCAGACACACATAATAATCATTCGCATCATTCAGCTATCATGTTTCAATTCAGTTCGGTTCAGGGTGCACGGGACTGATAATGACCGTGGTCAATATGTTATTCAGAATTCTTCCGGAGTTATACTCACGAGATGAGCGCCCATCACTTCGATGCAAAGTTTGGGTTCTTGTGGACGGATTATTGATCATTCCAGTCGTTCATCTCGTTCCCTTGGTTGCCGATGATTCCTTTTTCTCCCAACCGTTCGAGTTCATAGTGTTTTTCTGTAAGGTGAAGTTTCAGTGTGCAGTATCAGATTCCTCACAAATCCACTGAAACTCAGTCGGAATGGTTGGTCTCGGGACTGCTCAGGCGATCTATCATCAGACATCCCATGTATTGTTCAAAACTCCATGTCGGGGAACAGTTTATCTTTCTTCGTGTTCAGTGCCATTTTGAGGCTTGGACAATGTGCGGGTTGAATAGTTTGTCAAGCAATCTATTCCACTTGTTTACAATTCGATTGATGAAGAAATCTGACAGCGCACATAATCTACTCCTTTTCTCAGTTAACTTGTACTCGTGACCCGTGATTATTCTATCAGGGGCATCAGTGAAGACACTCTCAGATTGGATCCCAGAGAAGACTCTCCTAAAGTTAAAGGCTTTTATAAGCTCCCCTCTGATTAGCCTTTTTTCAGTGATAATAGATTGTGATCCCGTAATATTTCATGATTTGCGTTATCTCACTGCTCCTACACCATTCCTATACCCAGTCTTCTCACTTTCTGCAGCAGGTTGCATCCTTTTTTATGCAGAGGTCCCTAGACTTGGGCGCAGTATTCAAGATGAAGCATAACTATTGCTCTGTACAACGGGAATAAAATTTCCGGGTTTTGTATACGATAGAGTCAAATTAGGCCTTCAAATACCTTCTCATTTGTGATTTTTGATAAAAGCAGGAGCAGATAATTTCGATCCGTAAGGTCAACTGTGCAAACAACGACTGTATTGTGACCTGGATACGACCTGGATACACTCGTGTTAAGCAGAGCTGAATGCTACCAGCCGCGTCCCCGAGTTGTGGATAGGGAGACACCTTCACCGAAGAATGTTAGCTGAGAATAAGTTGTGGCATATCGCAGTAAATAAACAGTCGCGAACAAACAGCGATGGCAATACCAGGGTGTGCTGGGTTTCAGGCTGGTCACTTGGCTCCTGTTGAAAAGACGCATGAGCCTAATGACGATGTCTTGACAAACGTCGATGTGACTGGCCTTTTAAAACTAAAGCCATTGATCCCTTCACTTCCGAGGCGAGGGATTCCTTCCTGTTGCTTTGCAGTTCTCAAATCAAATTCCAGAGCTTATTTTCATAGAGACCATTCTGAAATACAATCTGAGCCAGGAAAGAAGCACCAAGTCTTGTGGCGTACGCTTTAGTGTATGCATTTTCACAAAACAATTTATTTGTTCCATCGGAGAAAAAAATAATATTAACCTCTTTTGATTCGTTTTTCACCTACACTATGAATCTACACTACAACAGCAAATGCGTTTTCTCGGTCAAAAGGCATGTGAGGACACAATCATGTGATGTAGCAAGATGTATATGGCTGTGGCGAGCTGCCAGCACACACACCTGAACCGCTCTACTGTCATTGCGAAAAAAAAACAGAATCCACAATCTGTCTTGACCTGCGCTGTTTAATTCACACTGCAGACCAGACATCTGCTAAGTCCACAGTACGTCCAGTCATATCAGCACGGCAGGTCATATCTGCGACCACATGCATTTGTGGTGTTGTGAGGGTCTATAGATGTGCGTTCTTTTTAAGCATAGGTTATCAGCAAGTAAAGAATCGGCTGATTTGGGTTTCTTAATGATGGCGGTTAAGATTCAATAATTTAATCTCCTCACCGGGGCTGATGTTTGTGAACAATGAAACGGATACGTCGATTTATTTGCATAACGTGTGAATATCGATTGCTACGGATCTGCTTAATGCTTTTATTGACAACCTGGGAATAGATATCAGGGTAAACACGAGTGATTGAATTGTGTGTGTGTGGGGAGAGCAGTTATCAGCATGACTGATTTTGTGTGTTGTTTTAATTCTGGATCATTTTGTATGAACGCCGTCTGGCCGGGTTAGCTTTTATCAAAACCTCGTTTGCTTTGTCACGTTTCCCTTCAGAATTTTAAATAATTTTCCAGAACGGTAAAGCTGCGGGAAATTTGATCGTCTCCCTCCTGTAGACTTTCTTGGCACTCATTCTTCGATATTGTTTTCTTTGAAACCCAATAGCCTTAGTTTAAGCTGAGAAAAGATATAGCATTGTTGTTCATGCTGATGCACGCGCTTGCAAAAGACCAGACTGTGGAACGATCAACTTTTGTTTAGATGAGCTCAACTCAACTGGTCAGTTCATTGTTATCTTGTTGCACAAATTTATTATCAACCAAAAAATGAGCCGTGTTTGAACAAAAGTATACTCCAGCTTCATTTGTTCTCGTACTACTCGTTCATTTTGACTGCTTCGCACTGGCGTGATCAGACCTAATTGAGCGTTAAAATGCTTTACTGTGGTTATCTATAGCGAAACCGAACTAAGCCAGTCTATAGGTCCGTTACAAACTGATGAGATATGAGAGAGCGTGCCAAAATAGGCTTATTTGGAACGGTAGAATAACCGGAACAGAAGGTGTATTTATCTCTGTCCGGTCATAGACATACATACTTTAGGTTGAGATTTTCCAATTTGAGTTTTGTCGTCATTGGTACAGATCTACTAAACGAAAAAATACGACTACGGTTCATTTCGTCACCTTCCTTTGCCACAAGTGCGTTCTATTGAATCTCAGTATCCGAAGAACAAGCAATGTGATGATAAACGAGCATCAGAAAAAAGACAGCAATTCCCTGTGATCAACCAAAATGGCGATTATTCCTTAAGCTTATCCTAAAGTTGCTCAGGTTCTGCTGATTGCGCACTGATATCATTGCGCAATGCTGATGTGTCCTGCACACTGACCAGGTAGTCCAGCATACTACCATCACAGAATGTGATCAACAGTTGAAGCATAACTCACACTATGAGGTGTCACTATATGGTAACTTCAATTGTTTTCTAATTATAACAGCAGAAACTCACATCCGAGCAGTTGTAGTTTTTCATCTACGATATTGCATGCTGTCCCCCCATCAAAATGGGTTTTTCGCCAAAACCATGTTTGTGACCTCAACAGATTTCCTCGTGTGTGTGTGCGCGTGCGTAGATTCCCAGACTTCGTTTGCCGAAGGTGACTTCATGGGTAGCTATAATACAAGCGGTATGTGCCTACAACTACACTATGTAGAACTGGATAAATTCGATGCAGTCAAAGAGGCTGCTGGGAATCAACGACTGTCCGGGTAAATGCATAATTGGAGAAGATAGCCAGTATTGGTGATGAGTATGCACCAATTCCGGGAAACCTTAACTCGAACGAGTTCAACTATTCTGTTCCACTGCAAAGTAAACGCCAATTTGGCTCACTGTAGAAAACGATTTATTGATTCCCGATTGAAACACACTGAAATCCTTACTTCACTTCAAGCAGATGTTTACCTTTGGCTCTTTCTGTGAAGACCCCGGCACCACATGAGCCTTGGCTGATTGTTTAAATCACCAATGTAAATGGTGGGAGGACCAATTCGTAGAACTAGAAAATAAAGTTTCCAACATCACGATCGAGTGAAATGGAATTCCACTGAATTGTGGTTTCACCTGGGTAGACCACCGCTTTTCAGTGTGCGAATGTATTTTTTCACTGGTTACTGTGACTAAGACCAACTCGATAATGCCAAACCTATCTGTAAACCCTACTTGGCCACGGTCGATAATAGATACTTCACTAAAAATCTAAGTAATCTTCCTCGTTTTGCCTGATGAACAAAGTGGGTGGGTCTTGTTACGTTTTGCTGACTACATGGACTCACACATTTTACTTGGATACACGATTGGGTATTGCTTGTATTCCTAGGTGCTACTCACAATTGTGAGTAATATGCTAAAGGATGCGGTTGGCGGGTCCTCTGAATGGTCAGAAATGAACAAGACCTTTTAGAGCGGGTTGTTTTATTCGAAATCATAACTACTAACTGTTCTATTCATTATTCTGTGTGTTGCCGTGAATTGTGAAGACATGTTCAAAATGAGATATCTTGTTATATGCACGCCAAATTATCTGTACCCAATAAACAATAAACAATTATCCTCGAACCAGCAACGGTATTCTGGAATTATAACACTTCTAATTTGTTTCTTTTCCTTCTCATTTTAAATTCCTTCTTTTCCATATAAAATGATACCATTTTCAGGAGCGGATAATGTGGTCAACTAAGGGCTGTCATACAAAACAGAAATAGGGATAAATCAGGCTGTAGTGGCAGGAGTCGAACGCACGCCACCAGAGTTGATCATTCAGTGATCTTTATCACTCGGTCACCATCATCCTATTCACACTTGCGGTCTTGTGATCCCCATATGTATAATACGGAGCCTGTTGGGAACTATTTTACTCAACCCAATAGCAACAATTTCTTGCAGAGAAGTATGAAGTCAGCAGCGAAACTGTTTACGGCCCATACAATTGAAAAACGCAAGCCAAGGAAGACAGAACGGTTAATTGTTAGGCGCAATGTGGCTTTGGTTGGACCACTGGGCAGCTCGAGTGTTCCGTTCCGACTCTAACGACTCCAACGATTGATGGAAGTGATTCAAAGGTTGTGAAAATACTTTGCATACGTTTATCAGGTTGCCTTAAAAGCATATTCAATGAAATTCACCCTCTGATTCCCGGGCACCACAGAAAACAATCCACTATGACAATCAAATTACTACGCATCCGCAAGTTCATTGGGTTTCCATTTTCCACAAGAGAATAAGAAGTCTAATTACAATGAGCAATGCTCATGAATGAAAATGCAAAGGTAATAGGGATTGCTAAATCATTTTACTTGAGCAGTTTCGGTTTGATGGACTGCAAGTTATACAGAAAGTAGTGAGCGGTTCCGCGGTGCTCACATGTACTTCCCACCTAACTGGACAGTCGGGTGCATTTCACGACAAGATATTTTTTCGGTTTGTAAATATTAGGACATCCTGAGGATTGTTTCACAAATGTACACGACCCAAACAGCGATTTTAATCAACAGATTAGGTAGTTTGTTGTTCAACACAGTCGTGAACATTGTAGTAAGTTATCCTTTTTGAAATCGGACGGTAGAGTACGATTGTGGTTGTGATAAAAACTTCAACCATCGTCTTGGAAAGTACAACTTATCTTCTGACTTCTCGCTACAAAAGCGGTCATTAGGGCCATATTGGTTGGGCTACAAAGTGAATCACAGTGACATTGACAGGATTAAAAATTAATGTCGTACATAGTCAGCCAATTGTCAACTAGAATTAGCAGTTTCTGCACTGCAGTGGAAGTGACTTGTTGAAATATAATGTGAAGTAAACGAAAACTGCCTAGGTTCAATGGAACAACCGATTTCGGCGCTCCTAATATCGATTCACTCACAAGGTGCTTAAAACAGTACTTTGATGCGTGTTCCACCGTGTGCAGCACCGAACATGTGGAAGAACAGCATCACATCAATAGAGATCAAAAACATTCTTCGTTCACGAGCTCAGGCACACAAAGAACGCTTGCAGATACCAGTGAATACACACAGGCACACATTGCACACACCCGTGAACTCAAATACAATATGGAATGTCATCGTCTCTATTCCGGGTTAGATCGATTGAAGAACAAATTGTAGTTTTGTGTGTGTGCAACAATCAAGACCTGGAAACAGTGGATCACAAAGTTCGTTAATTATCATGGCCTACACCCGGGTTCAAAGGTTAACCTGTCTATCTGAAGCACCTCAACCCATCGAGTCCGTACGCGAATGCCCATCCCTGTACGTGAGTTGACACACGGACCGATTTTTTTAGATTAGTTACTCTATCCAGAAAATGATGTATTTGGTATACCTATTCAAGGAAATGAACCCACTGACCTTACAAAGTTGTGTGGTTCTTCTACCTACATACATTTTTCATTAATATAATCGTTTGGCTCTGGTTAATTTGATCTGTTCCAGCCTGAAAGATGTGAATAAAGTGGAGTAAGAGACCTAAACACTTGTCACATACGAACACTAAAGAGGTCAACAAAATCTTTGACTTGCTAGTTATTATATTTATAAGTAAACCAAAGTCTTGTTTCTTCATAAAAATACATCGCTCTATCATTTTTTAGCAGAACCAATCGCCGTTTCTTTACTAAAAGCCGTGATCATAAGCATCATAGCAGAAGTCGTTCCCCATTAAACCTCAAGCGGATAAGGAAAATAGTCAATCGCTCTAATCCCTCTTTGTTTTCCGATTCCAACCTTTCCATTACCTAAACTTTTGCTACAATTTTTGTTGTGCCTCAGATGCAACTTAGATCTGCGCCAATCAATTCTCCAATCCACAAATGCAACAACCTCGTTGCGGAAAGGAGCTTACCTTCAGAATGTACAGCTATTGACCAAACTGGTTCAACACCGAAACTTTTATCACACTTGTTCCTCCCAACATTTAACTTTTCCAGCCTCATTCACGGGATTAAATATGATATTGCTCCCCATCCGATGCAACATATTCGTGATAACATCTGACTTTATTTTTACGTCTGTTAGTTGAATGCTAATAAAATGTACAATATCTCGATTTTGAAGATGATTGCTAGTGAACCAGTTATGAAATAACAAAGTCACAGAAAAAAAGGTAATTAGCGTTTCAGACTTCAGACAGGTACTGTACTTTCATCTGGTCCAAATTCTATTTTCCCCTTTTCACTTTTGAGCACTGGAGGCAGGCGCTTTTGCAGGTGGTCTACCAATCTGGTTATTCAAAAGCACTTGTCAGTTTCCTCTAATACATGCCGTACCCTAATCATTGAATATATTCTCATTTGTTTCAGTATTAGGAATAATGCGTGAGTAATTGGTAGCCGAATGATTTATCAGTTTGTCTAAGCTACAATATTTTCATTCGCTGAATCAAAAGAGATAAACAATTTGGAATGAGTGTATTCAGCTAAATAATAAATCTACCGAAACGGGAATCACTTATTACAAAGAACGAATTTCCCTGATGCTTTGCATAACAGATTTTTAAAATCTCAGCGGTAACTTTCGAACTACTACAAATTTGATTGCGACACGCAAATTCATCGAGGAGAACTAAAAACGTAGGAGTTGGAGATAATGTCAGGAATAAATGTACTTTTCCCAGAGCCATCAGCATGCAATTATGATATTGCAAATTGAATTGGATTTCCAAAACGGGACTGATGTTGCACGAGTTTGTTCAACGCCTGTATAAGCGCGGTGAGGTGCGAACTCTTTCTAGATCCATCAATAATGAACATCACAGGCTCAACTCTTTGTACGCTCGTGCACAGTTTGACAACAAAGGTAATCGTGAGACCTGGCAAGCCCTCATGCACCAAATTCCCATGCCGCTCACTTGCTGCTGAGGTGATAACGGGTGTGAATCAGAGCTTGATCAACAAATGAACCGAACTCCCTGACCTAACTAACGGAAGTGCTAAAAACCTGCCCTTATTCAGATTTATCAGAGGGTGACTGGTCTTAGTTCCTTGTAAGTCCAGTAACATTGGTGGGGCCTCATCTGTTGTCCTAAAGGAATGTGCTGCCTTCCTCTCCCCTGTAATGCGTGAAGTTTTCAACCATTTTATTTCGCAGCAAACTATTTCGAACTGTTGAACAAAGCATCAAACACCCGGGTACCGAAGAAATGTTCCCCAAAATTGTGCCTGCACCTCAGTTGTTCTGAAGGTGTTTGTAAGGCTCCTGCCCATACAGTTTAATATTAGTAACACACAACAGTTTGCAAACACACATTCCCGAGGAAACCTAGTTGCCGTTGCTTATCTGAACCACTTTATTTTATACACCCTTACTAAGAAAATCAAGCATGTCCGCATTTGCTTTCTAGGCCATAGTAGTACCTTGAACAAGGTTGCAAAATATTGCTAAATACCGTCTCTTAAACCGGTGTTCAACCTCCTACGATTGCCATCTATTTCTCCAACTGTCAGCAGTTCACACGCTACAAAGGTCGCACATCTTCGCCGCTGCTCTCCTCGCAAAGCGCCGTTTTATTCCCTTCTCTATCTTCCATCTGCCTTTCTTTTATGTCTGTGAGCAATTCTTCTCTACATTTTAAGTATGCAGACGATGTAAAGTTCGGACTGCTCCACCCCAAAGCATCATCCCAGACAACTCTACAAAATGACAAGACATAAATAGTGGAGTCTAAAGACATAAATTTCATCCACCAGATTTACCAATTATTCTCGTCTCATTTGTTAACGTCACACGAGCGGTTCCTGCTAATTATATCTAATTCCTAATTCTGCCCTATGGTGTTGGGTTCCAATCTCACCCGTCTCAGATACACTTTAAACACACCTTTACTTGGACCATGATATTCAGTTGAAAGAAATCCGTGGGGAAAAAGGTTGCATCATACTTCTCATATGGGTGCTTAAATTGGCAATCGTGATTACTCCAGTATAATCATCAGTAAAGTGTTCCCAGGAACGAATCTAATCGCCCCGAGCTACTTTGAACTTCCTTCAAAATCATCTATTTAAGCACTCTGTGGTGGGAATCTTGCTCACTGCCTCGTATGAATAATGAACAACGAATACAACAACCAAAGAATTATAACTGGATTTGTATAGCTCACCTACCATGAACCTACACCTTTTAAGGTGAGGGGGATGAACAACCGGAACTGGAATCAATAGACATGTGGTCGAATACTCAATAGAGCATCGAAATGCATTGAGTGCCCCGTATGTTGGAGCCTCAACCAAAAGGCACACGATCCGAGAGACATACGAACAATGGATTACAGATGTCCAGCCTCGCTCCCCAGGATTGTGAGCTAGATTAAGTGGTCTCTCAAGTAGACCTCAAATTCCGGCTGGATCGATCAAACATTACAACAGTTCATAGAACCGTCAAGATGGAACTCAGAAGCCGTAGGTCAAATGTCCGTAACTGTTTCCCTCTTTCTCTAACCTTTTTTGGCATCATACACGAACGCACTTTTGGGACGTGATTACATATTAATTCCTTATTTTTAGGACCCCAAATTTCCCAGGGTCTTGAGATCAATTCACTTGGAACAGTATAGTACAACAAATTGATCAAATCGACTAGCTTAATCGCATCAAGGTTAACAAGAAGTCAGTAATCTGTTTTGACCAGTGCCGATGATTAAAGTCACTTGAATTTGAGTCTATTGGATCGGTGATAGAGAATACCCTCGATAACACTTGAAGCATTAAACATAGAAATTCCTCAGCATTTCGAACACAAATAAAAAACGCTTAAAGCAATAAAAACTCTTCCACTCGATAGTGAAGTATGCGGTAGATGAGGTCAATGTTTTAAGTAAATTTGATCAATGGAAAATACACATTCTGAAATACTCTACTCTGAGAAATTTGTTCAGGAATAAGCTTCCCCTTTCAGCCGAACCTTGAGTTGTTAGGATCTCCGCGCACCAGGCCGTGACTAAGTGAATGCCTGATTCTCTAGAACCCAAGATGTCTATCATGGCCAAATTGTTCCAATCGGATTTATTTAATCTCAGAAATGCGGGTAAGTGAAGTAGAATGAAAATTTCCGAGCGGAGAGACCACTATTATCTCCTGCCGGTTAAATAAACGCACAAGGATGAACATTGATTTGTCTTCTTTTCTGCCCGTTATATTCACCTTTTGGAGCAAATTATGTTGGTCGCAGAACAACTGTTGGAGCACATCGCACGAGCATACCATTGTGGTCATTCAAAAGCAGTTCACAAGTGCACCAGATTTTGCCCCATTTAACAATGATCGCATAGTACTTGCGTTCAAACTCCCATCCTGTTGTCCTGTCCATGGAACTGTTTATGCAAATTCGGCTTGGTATCCTAGTCACAGTAGAGGCAGCGAGAATTGGGGTCCTCAAGGAATTAAGCTATCCTTGGCAGATTACCAGCAATTCATCGATCCTCTATCACCAGAACAGACGATTCTTGATAATAACCGAATCCCAGGTGAGGAGTAATTTTGATCGAATTCGAAGAAGATTTAAGTAACTACTTCTTGCTTCACAAACTATTGTTTTGTTTAATGTACCGTGTTATGTTGGTCTGATTACAGAACACTGCAAATGAGCTCGTCTCTCTCGCTGTTTTCTCATCTGTGAGACTGTCCTGTAAGGAAGACTTCAACAGTTATTACAATTCTAGGCTTGTAAGGTGCTATTCAGTGATGAATTCTGTCGCACAAGAGATGGAGTATTATTGAAGGTGACACCATGGCAGAAATGGTACACTAAATATGGCTACATGTGGCCAAGAAATTTGTCCGTGCATTTAGCTCTCGAATCGGCTTACATTCAGTCCACTACAATATCTCGAGTTGAACTTAGCAAACCATTTTTCTCTTCCCCTTTTATGTTCACTTGGAACAACTCTCCATGGATGGCAAAATAGGCGCGTTGATTTGAGTGCATCCGATCGTGCTGTTTTGTCTGGCCGAGAAATGGGGTAATTCAGTTGCACACACACGTGCGGAGTATTTTTGTCGTCCTTTGAGATTTATCACAATAATCAAAACTGGCGCATCTGGAAACACGCGAATTGAACTCCTAGCCCCAGCGTAAGTGACTGGCATTCGTTTCCTGTCATCTCAATTATGATATTTCCGCTCCATTCATGTTTCGTCTAGAACTACAAAATCGTGCTACACTTGTCTGATCAGGGTGAAACAGCTCTCCCTCTCTTGCTCAATCACCCGGGATTTTCCTTTCATTTACTATCCTCTGGATAGACCTCTAACTATGTAACCGGTCTTAGCGTTTCAGTTTAGTTTTCAACTTTCACAACCATTAACCATGTACTTTTGTTTGCTTGTTTTGGTTGCTATCTTTTGGTCGCTCATCTCGATAAAGCAGTCACGAAAAGATAGAAATGTTGAGAGTTAAGTCAAAGAGAAAATGGAAAATTCATATATATTTCGGTTGCAAGAATGAAGTGTAGAATCACGAGCACCACTGTTTGCGGTACTCAGCCCTATAAGTCTCCAAGCCTCGATTAGGACGATCTCGGTGTGCCCATTCGAACGTGACCAAGTCTCCTGATTACGGTTTTGATACACTTATGCCAGGTCTTATTTTCACCTCCGTCGTGATAATCTATTTGATACCCACCACAACACATGTCCCAAATGGCGTATCCAAGGGAGACTAACTACTTGCCCCAAAGGGTGACTGTGATCACCTAAATCTCCGAGCCTACGCTCAACATTGCTTGTCCAGTTACACCGCCAGACGAGTGCGATAAGGCGTAGACAGCGATACACAAATACCAACAGTCCAAGTTTATTCTGTCCTCATTGTGGTCAAGTCATCGTTTCGTGAAGTAAAACCGGCCTAACTTTTTCAGCATACACTCGAGCTTTCACAGACAACTGGATATCCTGGCGGCGCCATAAATGTTTCACGTTGACAGGTACCAATCACTCCTCCCGTATGTGTGCCAATTCTTTATCCGTGATACGTCCACTAAGTAAGATATAAGTGCCCAAATAAAAAATAATTGCGTGCCTCCTCTATTCTCACCCAATGAGAGTGAGGTCAGACACAGGATTAACCCCTTCCAGTTGAATTATTTTACGCGTTGAAGATGCAAAACACATAAAGAACATGACTGCGCTGGCACTCAAACCATCCAGAAAAGCTTGCAACCTTCACGGATCGTGTAGCTACTCCAGATCAGACAGCATGCCACCTGGGAAAAAATCGACGCCCTGCTATCCTCGCATGAGAACAGTTTTCATATTCAGATCGATAATGAAGTTCAATCGCAAAAATGGAGACGTTTTAACGAATTTCAATTCAATTAGTGAACTAGGGTTAAAAATTGCCGTAAGCTCGAACTCGGCTTTAGCTATTAATATAAAGAGATCGTAAGATTGAAATAACTGCTTGGGACGCACCAATCAGAGAGAGAGAGAGTGAGTCCGCATCAGAGTATGGAACGTTTAACTACGTCGTGAAGCACTTTCGAATCGGATAAGATAGAAACAGTGAGTCTACGTTAGGGGCACCTGTGCTCTGAAATTTATTAAATAATGTGGCCTATAGAATCTGGACCAGGTCTAAAACTGGTTCACTTGTCACGTGCGTAGACAGTCGACTGAGGAACTTGCAGACAATGTTGATTGAACTAATTTGTCTTTTTTTACAAGAGGACCTGTAGCCTTTCTTGCAAATAGGTAATATCACCTATTCACAACATCGCATTGAAACTTGTGTGCTCCCCTATATTTAGCCCGGGAATTTTGTGAACTCCAAAAACAAAGCTGACAGCTCGTTCGCTCCGGACACCTTATGTCTTTTCAGATAATTGATTTCCCCGGGTAAACTCCCATTCAGCTGGAGGGAGGATATCAGCAGGCACTCTTTGCCCAGTTGAAGCGGGAATCGGGAGTTCCAGTGTGGACAGGGGCCAGCTGAACTGTGCTTTAAAATGTGCTGCCCATCGTTCAAGACGACGTTGTTGACTATGAATCAGTATGTTGTCAGACTCCTCACATATAATTACTTTCCTGGAGTCCTTACTCCTAATGGAACGAAAAAGATTGCAACTGTTACCGATAGCCGGGGCTTTGTCCGTCTCTCTGAATTACCGTATCCAACTAATCTCGCAGTCAGTTCTCAAGTTCTTGAAGATCTGATGTTTATGTGAGTTGCGTTCTGTGTCGTATTTGGCATGAGGAGGAATGACTTGGAAAGGGTTGGTTCATCGGGGAAAGTGAGAGCGAGGCGATCCATCGAATTGGTTTTGATCGCATGCCAAATGGGGAACTTATTCCGATCTTCCAGACGTCCTCGGACCACAAACTCTGCTGTTTGCAGACGATGCCAAAATATGGAGGACAATAACAAAACCAGAAGATTCATTTGACCTCCAGAACGCCCTTGACGAAGCTCACAGATGGTCTGTCTCCA